>VZRS01002180.1:146488-179717 GCA_013398055.1 Ifrita kowaldi | reverse complement strand
ATTCAGGTCAACCCACTACACCCCTGCTCCTTGCCCATCCATAAGTCTCTTTTACCAAGCTGTTTAGGCCACTGGGAATAATGCATGGGGCTGTTCCTCCCAGGTGCAGGGAGGGGTTGTGCAGGGAGCATCTGGTGGGAAATTGGTGCTCAGAATAGGACAGTGAGTGTAGCATCTGAGCTGTGGATAATGACACACAGGTGGCATTGTCCTGAACTGAGGCGGGGGGACTGGCAGGAATGTGGGCTGTTCACTGACCAAGCACACTTTGTTTTGCAGTGTTTGACAAGTACATGACCATTTCTGGCTTCCAGATTGAAGAGACCATTGACCGGGAAACCTCTGGTGACTTGGAGAAGCTGCTTCTGGCAGTGGGTAATTCAGGCTTAGCATCTAGAACTGGCTGCCCTTCCTTACTCCCAGGCCTCCTTAAATTGCAGTTGCCACAGGGTTCCTTTAGGAAGGTAGTCACCTGAGATCTATTTTTATATCTAGAGAAGAGGTGATGAACTGCATTCTGTTGGGTCATGTGCCAACTGCATGTGTTGGGTCACCTCTGCCAGAGATGAGACCAATCTCTGCCCTCACCTGTATTCCTGGCAGTTCATCCAGGACAGTATTGTAGAGTTTGACTAATGAAGTCTCTCTGCTATTAGAAGTGAATGGTTTGTTGTAAATCCCAGAACCCACAGAGTTGTACCAGGGGAACAGACCAGGTGACAGCCCTGGAGAGAATGACCCAGTGGCACTCACCTTGTCTTGGCAGTCAGAGATTGCCCTGTATTTAATAACAGTCAGTAATTCAATCATTTGCCTTTTTGCAGTGAAATGCATCCGAAGTGTGCCTGCCTATTTCGCTGAGACCCTGTATCATTCCATGAAGGTATGCAAACGTTTTCCCTGTGTCACTTTCCATCTCCTCCAGCTACAATTCCTCTCCCTTAGCTTGTTCTTAGTTTCTTCTGCCGCTGTAAATGCTGACAGGTTACTGTATCACTAAGTATCTGCAAAAGGTTCAGGGAATGCAGGTCTGGGAGAGGATGCAAATAATTCCTAAGGTTTCCTTGGAGTTCACTGTAGGTTTGTCAGAACAAAGGTCTTTTAGTCTCATCAGCTGTTTTTTGACTTGGTGTTGCTACACTGGAACATGTCTGGCAAGATTCGCTGGGCACTTTCAGCTGCATAGACTCCAGTGTCTTTAGGTGCTGGGTGTACTGAGGAAGGAAAGAATTGTAAATTGTGCAAATTCTAGTGCTGTTTGATTTAGATGTGAGTATTTTACAGACCAAGGGCAGTAGGTAGCTTTGAAACACATTTTGGTTACTATCCATCCTGTTTTGAGAAGCAAAAGAAACTCAGCAGAGAAAAGGAAAGGCTTAAACAGCTGCAAAAGATTATGCAAGGGAATTGTATTATGCAATGCATCCATGTTTCTGTTGGAAACCTTCTCTTGGATGGGAAGAGATAAGCAGGGAAAACTGTAGTTTTTAGCTCCCAGTGGGTAATATTAATTAAACCAGAGGTAGGTAGTCTGTTGTTTTCAGGCAAGTTATCAGCTTCCCTGAAGATTTCTTCCCTTCACTTTGCTGGAAAGCCCTGAAGTATGTTTGTCACCAGATGAGGTGACAGCTTAAGAATTAGAGATGAGACACAAAATGATAGCTTAATTTTTAAAAGTCCTTTACTGCTTTTATAAATAACAATGTAGAATAAGGTTCAGGTGAAAAAACAAAATATTGTACCAGTAGGCTGAGCTGTCTGAGGAGGATTACTTTTTTCTTATTTATTAATTCTTATTTTTTTAAGAATGCAATTTTCCTATAGGCTTTAGATTCTTATACACTTCTATTATGAGGAGCCTGACCAATGTTTCCTGGTGAGATCCCCAAATTTTTTTTTTAAATATAAACAAAAAATAATTAAACACTTCAGATAAGAAAGCTTTCTGTCAATTATTACTTTGACAGAGGAGTTTGTTCTTCTAATTTATCAGTTTGGCATGACAAGGTTTTGCACTGAGCAGAGTTTGCTTTCATGATTAGGTGGGGCAGAGCTTGGCTTTTATTCCTCAGAAACCACCGGACTCATGGCATTACTTTTGAGCAGCTTTAGGGCATTTTTAGGTGTAATCCAAGACTATTGCACCCAGAAGGATTGAGTGACCCTGGACATTAGGCTGAAGATGATCGTGGGGGCTCTGCCAAGTCCTTCCCTGAGGTGCATCCGCAGGTCAGCACGTGAAAGTTTGTATGGCTTCAGCTTGTGTGGAGTCTGCCTTGTCTGAGCACAGGGGTCAGGGCCTTGGTCTGCTCAGGAATGTGAAATGTTTCAAGCACTAAGGATGACAGAGTGGGGCATGTTTGTGTGGTTAGAAAAGGTTTGTGAAGTTTGCCCTCATAATAAACAGCTGGAGAGTTCATGGAATGAGTTGCTCTGCCTGTGTCTTGCTGTATGATGTTCTTTTGTACTGGTCACTGCTGGGATTGAGGTACCCAGTTCCAGAGCCGGCTGCGGCTCTGCAGCCTCAGAGTACACTGCAAGGGGGATTTACCTGTGATTTTGATTGTGGTGGTGAGCAGCTATACTGCTGTGTAAGCTTGGAACTGGATTGTTTTAAATCTATATGGGCATTCACAGTTGAAGCCTGAGATGAAATGTGAAATACGAGGTCTGAGCATATGGCACCTGATAGAAGTCCAGGGATTAGAGCATCCTGCATGGTCAGCCCTCTGTTCTCCACGTTTCAGTGTGAATGTCTTGTGATACTGTCCCGAATATTCACTGTTTTGGAGCTGAACTGTAATGCAGGACTGGTTTGAGATGCCACTTGTTGCTTTCATGTTCTACCATGGTTGTTTGTATTTCATGTTTTGTTGTAGCATCTGTTCAGAATAACCTCATATTTTAATGTGATTTGATCTTTCCTCTTCAGGGGGCTGGCACTGATGATGACACCCTGATCAGAGTCATGGTTTCAAGAAGTGAAATTGATCTGTTGGATATTAGACGAGAATTCAGAAAGAATTTTGCTAAATCATTGTATCAAATGATTCAGGTAAAATTACTGTTCTGTTCTCAGGGAACACAGGGGTGATTGAGATGTCACTGTTTTCACTGCTTACTTTTTTGGGAGAGAGGGGATGTGACACTGTGCTCTGAGATTGATGGTGGTTTGTCTTCAGTTTTGACATTGCATTGTTTAAGTGGGGGACACTTCCTAAGGAAAGCTCAAGGTTTCCTTCCAGTGTTCACCAGGGGAGATGATGTGGTTTTCTGAGATTACAATTGCTCATACACCATTTTTAGATACTGCATCATTTCCTTGTTCTTGTCTGGGTTCTTTATTGTCCAGTGCTTCAGAGAGGGTGCGGGCTCCAGAGAAATAACATTGGGGTTGGGAGTCTGAATTATCATGAGGTTGAAATTTGGATCTTGGGTTGTGGCGTGGAACCCTTTGCAGCATTTCCAAGTGGAAAGGATTTCACTGTGGAACCAGTCTGAGTCATAATTTCCTTTGAGTGGATGGGAAGGAGCAAGAAGGGAAGGAGCCAGCAAGGAATCCAGAGCCAGCTGTTGCTGCAAAGATAAGCCAAAAGGCTTTTTTTTTCTTGATTTTTTTTTTCTTGTTTTATTTTGAAATTCTGCTTTTTATGATTTTCTAGAGTCATTCCTGGTATTATGCTCCCTTTACTAGGCTGGGTGGAGTTGCTTCTTGGCACTGCCTGTCAGGCCCATACAGCTCATTTATGGATTTTGTATCAGAGCTTCCCACTGATTACAGGGAGCAGGGCTGGCACCTTGCTAGGCAGTGGCAGGTGCACTTTGCTCATTTATGGGGTGCTGCTTTTGGAGTTGCTTTGGGCTTCTCCTTTGGACTTTCCCCCTGCAGACAAACGCATCAAATGTGCAACAGGCAGCTCTGTTTTCTAGTAAAGCTTTTGGAGGTGTTTTGTCTCTGGCAGTCTGTCTGTGTAAATATAGCTCTCATATAAGAGGCAGAGAATTTCCTTGCGTCATTGCTGAGAGGCGAGTCATCCCTGTGGATTTCCTGTGGGCGGGATGAATGTGTAACGTGCTGGGGCCCTCCTTGGCAGCTGCTCTGGTGACTCACGGTGCTGCTCTGCTGTGTTAACAGAAAGACACGTCTGGGGACTACAGGAAAGCGCTGCTGCTCCTCTGTGGCGGGGACGACGACTGACGGGGAAGGGACGCGCAGCGTTTGTTGTACTCCAGCTTTGCAGCCCTTCATTAGCATGCCTGCCTGAGGTCTTATATTTTAATGCTTTGTGGCTGCTTGAATTTATACTAGGATTGCACTTAGTAAAAACGAGCCCGTTGTTATCCCTCCTCTTCCTGACACCCCAACTTCCAGGAATTTCAAGTGCCTTCTGTGATCTGAGAGAGTCACCTTTGTGGGAGGTGGGTGCTGAGCACAGAACCCAGTTCTTTACAGGTGTTTTGCTGAAATAGGAAAATATAATCATGTATTTCACAATGAATTGAAGATTATCCTATTTTGCTTTTATTCCTTACATTTCCATGGAATGTTAAGCTAGTTCTAACATGGCAAACAAACAAATCCTTTGTATGTAACATTTGAATGAATTTGCTGAACATATTACAAGCAATCATTGGAAATCTAAAGGACCAATAAATTTTTTCCCCTCTCATCACAGTTGTACATGGTTTTTAATCTAATTTAATGGATTTTAATCTATTTTCCCTTTGATATGATTCCACTGCCACCTCAGACTGTTGGTCTATATTTCCTCCCATTATTGAAGTGTTTGAGTATCTATGGTGTTTTGCAGCTCTCCATCTTCATGTCTAGCCTAGGATATGGGTGGTGTGGTGATGCTGCTGTTGAGTATAGTTGGAAAACCAAAGTATTGGTGCTTGCTGGGCATTGCATTCTCATTTTGTGCTGCTTTGTCTTTTTCTTCCCCTCCTAAAGCCTGGGCAAGGAAGGAAGGAGAGTTGCTGTGCAGGGCCAAAGTGGAGCAGACATGCTGCACTCTAGAGCCAGTCAAGGGTGTCTGGGGTGGAAGCAGGTGAAGAAGAGATGGAAAGACAGGGATCTGTTCCTCAGGGATCTTGGGAGAAAGGAGGATGGTTGCAGCATCCCTCCCCTCAGGTTAGCAGGGAGCAGAGCACAGAGTGAGAGAAGCACCAGCCTGTTTCATGGGCTGCCTTAAATTCTCTCCTTTAGTTCAGTATTTGACTGGTTCTGAAAATTAAATTGATGTGTGTGAAGGAGAATAAAGAGGCTTCTCTTCCATGCCTTGTAAGGTCTGAACACCATGCTTCTGAACTTTGCTTATCAGTCAGTCACATACATCAGCTGCAGAAACTGCACATTTTAATAGGCCTCCTGAAATTGATTCTTCACAGGCTATTAAGAGCTTTAAAACTTTCATATTGAATAAATGTAAAGTTTTAATTTTTTCATTGTAATTCTGAATTAGTACTGTCATGATCTCTAGCTGCTAAGTGCTTTGTTTTCAGTGTAAAATACGCAGAAGAAAAGATTATATTGTGCTCAGATTTTGTTTTCTCCCCTTTCCTGAAATGAATTGTTAGTGTTTGTCAGTTTTGCTTTTTGTGGAGCCTTTACAAATGTGTTAGCAAGGACTGTTAATTTACAGCTACTCGTCCTGGAATGACATGGCCAGCTGCACATACTGCAAGCTTGGCATGACCACTGGCCTGGAAACATCTTGGGATAACAGGAGGTTTTGGGGGCTTTTTCTGGTTGTGGTTTTTATCTTTATAAGTGATTTAATATTTGCCAAGGTGAAATCATGCACTTTCTTGATTAAGGCACTGCTTTCTACTGCTTTAGAGATTAGACACTACATTTAATTTTTCAGCTTCCTTCAGTTTCTTTAGAATTCTTAGGAAAGTACCATCTGACCTTCATGATCTGTTTCTTTAGTAGATTTTTGGTTCACATGTGAAGGTATTCCAGTAGAGTCTGACCCTTGTCACAAACCTGATGCTTATGATTGAAATGGAATGATCTAAATTAGTGCCGGAATTTGTAAGTAATGACTCTGACTAGGAGGTTTTAGGGGCCAGTATAGTATCAGTCATCTGCAGAAAGTTTTAAGATGCAAATGGGAAGAAGCATTTGAATTTCCCTACTGAAGCAATTGAACAGAGAAAACAAAGTCTGAGAACCTTTCTTACTCTAAGAAGCCTAACTAGAATGTAAAGAAGTTCATTGAATTGCAATTCAAGTATTTACAGTGTAACATCCCTTTAGGAATACAAAATTTGGAATCTTCTGTACAGTGCATTCCTAAGAGAGCTTTAAATTACAGCTGCCAATGAATTAATTACTTCATCTGTGGCAATAGTTAATCATTAGTGTGTTTGGTTTTTTCTCTCCATCTTCTGATTTTGAGTCATGAAAGTTTGTGTTCTGTTCATTTTGTCACAATTCAGAAGTGCTGAGAAATCCTATCAATCTCTTTGCAAAATCAATCTGCAAAGACCTGAGCATGAGCACTAAAATCAGCCCTCTTTACCTGTGAAGAATCTGTTTTAAAGCAAACTTCAATAAGTACAATATTGTTGGTTTTCACTGAAGAGCTACTGGCCCTCTTGCTTTGTTTCTCTTCCCCCCACTGGGAAGTGGCTCCTAGGGGCTCCTATTTTACTGCTAGAAGTAGGATAGTCTTCATCACAATGTGTTTATCTTTGCAGTATTGAACACAGTGTATGGGGAAAGAGAAGATTACTAGCTCCTTTACGTGATTTTTCTTTTCTCTCAATTTTGTTATTGATGCATATAAAGTTGTGATTTTGCTTGATTTAGATTCATGGGAAGTGCTATTCATATTGTTTCTTTATCCCACTTCAACTCCCTGACAGCTGGAATTGAATTGCTGTGGGCATCCAATTACTCAAATTTATGCTGGAAGCAGTAATTTATGAACAAAGCAATGTTATGCATGAGAAGCTTAAGCAATAACTTTTTGATTTAGTGTAGAATACATCTAGAAGTCAGAGAACTGGTGAGACATTACAGTGAGGAGTGGTGGGTCACAGCTTCTGTGTTCTGTGGGTATTTCTGGTGTCCTCTGGCAATGCCACTCGATAGCTTGCCTGGAAGAGGTACGTGGAATGTGACTGAACAGCACTTTGTAGGTAACAGAATTCTGTAAATTCTGTAACTCACCTGTCCAGTATCTGTGGTTCATCCTGACACTGCATTTCTGACTTGAAAGTGAAAAGGCTTCATCTCTTTGTCTCAGTAAAGCTTTTATCACGTGGTTATTTTGTCCCTGTTCAACAAAGCATCTGCAGGAACATTGAAACCTGAGGGAGTGGCTGCAAATAAAGCACACAAGGCTTTTTCTAGCTGTGCCTTCAAGAAGTGTTGCTCTGTTCACCAAAGAGAGTTAAGTGGAAAGCCTCGTTTCCTTTTCTAGTGCCTGTAGTTTAGCTCCAGTTCCTCTGGGTGTCGATGGAGTGAGTTGGATTCCCATTTTCTGAAGGGGACAGGAGTGTCATTTTCTCCAGGCCTGTGCCATTTGCCATGTGGGCAGGGGATGGTGCTGTTGTTCCAAGTAATCTCATGCAGGCCGTGGTTGTGCTCAAATTTTCCCATTCTCTCTCGAATCACTTCCTTAATTTTTTTATTTATTTTTTTTTACCATTTTCAGATTGCTTTATCAGATTTCCTTGACCTAAAGCATGAGTCAGACAATTGAATTTTTTGACATATTTTCAGAATCTTTTAATGTGATCTTGTGTCCTCTATGAAATGAGAGAACAGTGAACAAAATACTTTATTGGAAATAGAAGCTGGTTTATGCACATGACATTTTTATTAATGTTAAGCATTTACCTGCTGCAGTCTGAGCATAGACAATACCCACTCTTCCTCCCAAGTCACAGTTATGGGAAATGAGAAAATATGTTTTTGTTCAACTCATGCATTTACAATTGAGGGGTTTAGTGGAACAGGTTTTGCTGTGCAGTATTATTTGATATACAGAGATTCTGACCCGTGCTCCCTGAATTACTGCCGTGTCTTAGTAAGCCTGGGGTGTTATTTCATATCATTTAAGCACCAGCATAACTGCCCTGCACTCTCCAAAGAAACTGGAAGACTGTGAAGGATCTGATATTTCATAAAGTAACTGTAATTAGCAGGAAAAAGTCGTGGGATGGAAAGGACAGCAAAGATGATGCTTTGAAATTTTGTATTTTTTTTTTTTTACTTTCAAACAGTTGTGGCAACAGAGGTGGTATTTGTAGGGTGTCATGACAAACTCTTAGAGCAGGAGAGGGGAAGGATGTTATAAGATACAAAATAACCTCGTCTGCTACCACAAGAAAAAATGGCCAAAGTAATTTTCTATTGATACCTGTGGGAAACGGGCTCATAAATCCTCCTGGATCTAGAGTATACACAGATAGAATTTCATGCACAGAATAATCTGATAGCTTTAACTTTTTGGCTACTTCTAGCCTTAATTTCCATAGGTAGCAGAATGGTAGAACAAAAGGTCTGAGTCTCGGTCATTCTCACACACATCTATGAAATGCGTCGTGACAGTGAGGGAACCTGAAGGAAGGAACAACAGATGAAAGCCAACTCGTGTAGATGATTATTTCCACATACTTTGCAGTAAATGTACTTTCCTCTTACCCTTCCTGTTCTCAAAGCCTCTTTCAATAGTAAGAGGCTACAGGCTGCATGTATGAGGCTTAAAAGGCAGGGTAGTATCTCTGAAATCCAGTGAAAATGTCATTGGAAGTCTTGCTTTATATCAGTTGCCAAGTATTCATCACATGTTCTGTTCTTTCACACTGATTGTTTTGTCTTTGTATGCAGAAATATTAAATCAGGGAAGTTACTCTGTGGATGCCCCTAAAGCTTCATTAACTACTTTACCTATTTATCTCTGCTCACCCTTCTGCCATTTTATGTTTACTTTCAGAAAACAATCTTCTCATGGTAAGGATGACTGGAAGAAATTAAGAGTTTATAGATCCTGACTGTCATATCACAGAGTGAATATGAATGATAAAATTAAAAAAAAAAAAGGCCCATTCATTTTTGATGTGCTTCAGCAGTGGCAGCTTAGCAAGAGAACTGACTTTACACCATGGCCATTCACTGCTCCTAACGAATAAATTCAGTAGGGCAGTGTTATGTCACTGCTTGCACTTGATCATATTCACCATCTCAGCAGCTCTGCTTGCAGCATGGGCAGTCCTACGTCTGGGCCTCACTTGAAATGGTCTCTCTCAGGTTGTTCCTTAGTGACACAGCCAAAATTTTCCTTAACAACGGTACAGACACAGCTGACATGACCTGTGAAGGGAAGAATGAGGCTGGGGTATTTTAGTTTTGTTTTGGAGTTTTTTTCCTACACCCCTCCCCCCTTTTCTTTCCTGCTTTATGCTTAGATGTTAAAACATTTTATAGATGCTGTTATCTGCAGGTAATCTGACTTGCTGTTTCATGAGGAGCATACACAGTGATTCTCCCATGCAGCTGGGAATAAAGCATCTGTTAACCTTAAGGGCATAACAGAGCAACCATCTCTTAATGCCATTTACAGTGACTAAAAATACACTGTGATCCATCAAAGGCATCCCCTGGCTAGGGGAAACAAAACCCAGTCAAAATGATTGCCTAATTATTTAACCTGTTTATGTTGTGTTTTGCCTTGGCTCAGCACCTACTGTCCCACCTTTACCCCAGGCTGACGTATCATCAGCTGTATTTATTTGGATGTTTGTCTCATCTGTCTTATCAGGCTCTTGTGTTGCAGATGAGCATCCAAGCAGCCCTCACAGCAGGCATGGCTCGAGTTAACACTGCATTTAAACAAAAGAGCACTTGTCACACTGCTTCAGTCGTATGCAGGTAGAGCCTTGATGTTAAGGTGGCCTCTAAGCTGTATATGCTGCCTAGAGACTGAAAATAAGGGAAGACTGGAAAGGAGAGGTGAGAGAAGACTGTGAACTGCTGAATGACCAGAAGAAGAGGAGTCGTCATTACTTGCTGTTCTCAGACTAGAAGAACCTGGGGACCTCAGCAATATTGCCAGGTAGGAAGTTTAGAAACAAAATGAAAGGAAAAATGTGGCATGAGATGATTAAGTTACAGAACTTGCTGTTACATGCACTGTGGGGACCATGACTGCAAATTACACTTAGAAGATAACAAGACAAGTTCATGCAGAGGTCCATGGGTAAGTTTTAAACCAGATGCAGAGTGTAGCTCACACTGTTCCCAGCTGCTTTTTCTGGGAGCCAGCAGCAAGCCCCATTTGTGATGGATTTCGTGACTGTCACTGCTGGCTGCTGGCAGCCAGTTACTGGATTAAATTGCCCATCCCAGACCCAGGTGCCAGGTTTTATTTTCCCCCCTTACCTTTTTGGCCGGCAGGTTAGTTTGTCTTCCCCATGGCTGCATGTAAAATATTCCTATAAGACTTTCTCTACACAAGAAGGTGTTGCATTAGTTAGGAGGCTGTTAATTAATGGCCTTTTGGGACTGACCTTGATGAGTTTGACCTCAGCTGAGATGAGCCAAAGCCATTCAGTGGAGAACAGTCTGCCAGGGGTGTTGTAGATGTGGCTGGCCCTGCCTTGGGGAGGGGAGAAGATGGGGCAGTGTTTTTCAACCTGTCTTAGTTGAAGACTCACCTCAATATTTTTGAAAAACAAAAAAATCAATGAAAATTAAGGAAAACTTTGAACATGCATCTGTTCCTCCCCTATTCCCTCTTTATTCATTTGCACAGGATTCATTTGTGTGTGGAGGTGAACAAGACCTTTCTAGTAAACATTTGCAGTGGTTTGTAAGGGTATGTGCTCAAGAAGTTTTGTTTTAAGCAGACCTTCTGCCAGTCCCTAGTCTTGGCAACAGCGGATGAGGAGAGCTATCCCACCTCACTGCACTCCGGGCTGTACTTGCCTGCAGCAATGCCAAACTGATGGACAGCAAAGATCTGACACCAACAGAAGCAGGTCTGTCTCTTTCTTCTTGTTTATACATATCAGGGTGCCCACAGCTCTCAGTGCAGGACCCTGAACCTCTAACAACCACACCAGGTAAAAAAAATGAACAGACTGAATTCTATTTATAACCGCCAGTGGGAACAGCCGCGTTAATGTTTGTCCACATGTGCTAAAAGCTGCCCCTGTTCCTCTCCAGATGTATTCCCTTCTTTCTGCACAGGCTGCTTGCTGAGGACAAATTTAGTTTTGAAGGCCTGACAATTGAACAGTTTGGGTTTTGAAGTCCCTTCCTCAAGTTGGTCAACTCAGCTTTGCCAGTAACAGCAAGGGAAAAGTCAAATAGCCAATAGCACAAAGCTTTCCAAGCATTCTGAGGCAAGGGACTTGCTATTTTTAAAATGAGAACATTAAACTCACAGATGTGAGACTTGTGTAGACAGAAATGTCTTAGTTCAGCATTGGCTGGATTTGCTTTAGGGTATTTTTCATGGTATCGGTAACATTAAAGTTGTCATTGCAGCAGGTTGGTGTAATACAGTTGAGTTTATGCTTGACCACATCAAAGTTGGTGGTTTTTTTCACTCTGTAACCACTGTTTTGAACATGCAGTCTATGTTTTCAGTCTGAAATAGTGGTTAGAAAAGACAGAGGCATGATTGTGTTGTAGAGCCCAATCTTTCTCTGCTGGACTGAAAGTCCAGTGTCGTTCTGACAGTGATTTTATACAGCAGTGTTCTGCTCTATAAAATATTGTGTTGCAGTACAAAACCTGCTCCCGGGAGCACTGGGGCTTGCTGTATGATATGACCACTTCAACAGATCTGTTTCACCAACAAGGCTCTGCAGACTGAGACTGCCCTGATGTCTCTTGGTAGATGTTTTGAAGGTCATTTCTGTTCCCAGTGGTGGGAAACCAATCTTTTCAAAGGATTTATTCCAACACAGTGGCTGATACTTTCGTGGCAGTCCTGTGGCCCTGGCAAGCAAGAGGCAGGAAAGGGCTGCCTGCCAAGTGCCTTGGGCCAGTGACATAGGAAGGGCATGCATGGACTTGGATCAGTTACATGAAATTATCGAGAATCTTGTGTATGTTGACTGCAACAACGGAGAAGCTTTCACAAAACCTGTCCTTACACTGTCTTGTAGTCCTTGTGGATTTAAGCACACAAGAACTCCATTGGAAGACTTGGATGCAGTTTAGGCTTTAAGGCGCTTGGTAGAGAGTCCCATATTTGAAATAGCAGTTAGGCTGCAAAATGCATTGAAGATATGGGATTAAAGTTTGAGCTTTGGTTAGAGCACTCGACTGGAGGGGCTCTGAGGACTCCACGGTTGAGTGCATTTGCAATCGATTGACAGCTTCTACAGAGTCTGTCTGTAATGGTTACATTTTTTCCATCTGAAAAGGTCTGGACATTTTTTTCTGTGGGAGCTGTGATCTCAGCATTCTCTGAGTGGAAGTGTAACAGGCTTTCACAGCAGCGGTTCAAGAGGCAAGTTGGGAAAGAAGTGACCCTGCCGATTTACTGGTCAGAAGTTTTGTTCTTTCCTTCTCTGGTAAAGTCTAAACCTTTTCTGCAAGTTCAAAACTGGTCTTTGTCCATAAAAGGACTTTTGAATGTGCTTAACTGCACTCTTCTTTCTCCTAAAATTTCTTGCAAGATTATGGGGTTTTGTCTATAAAAAGAATGTAATTTCCTATACTGTCAGTGCTCGGTCCACTATTATTGAGAAGTGGAATGAACAGAACAATATAGAGCAAAGGATTATTCCTCTCTAAATTCTGGAAGCACGATTTGATTTTGGCCTTAGATCACAGCAGTTAGGGTCTTTGGGATATTATGTTGCCCTGAAGTTATCCTGGGAAACACTGACCTGGTGATATTTCATTCCTTCCCTCATGTCTCTTTGCTCCTAGGAGCAGTGTGTTCATTTGTTGCTGGCTTGCACAGAGAACTGGGACAGATGAGGAGGGGTGGTTTTGATTCCATAAGCGTGCTGTCAGTCCTGGAGAAAGCAGTGTGGCAAAGGGGTTACAGGGAGAGAGCAGGGATTAGGGTTAAACTGTGTCAAGTCATAACCACTAAAAGCTGCAATGTGGGCAAGTTTCTTGAGAAGTGAGCGAAGGGAAGAAATCAAGATTTTATGGCCCTTTCAGAACAATTTTTGATTGCCTTTGAGTCTCATTTGATGCTCACATAATGAAAACCTCACAGAACATCACGGCTAGCCTGAAAAATTGCTTTCAATCCCAGACTGTGTAAGCCTATTTTTTTCCTCATCATTTTTCTAGCAAGTGTTACAATAACAGAAGGTGTGTTACAGAAACTCGTGGAAGAGAACACAGAGAAACCACATCCATCCTGAGCTGCCAATTATTCAGAAATGTACTGGTTTACTGGTTTGGTTCAGTACCTGGAAAACAGAACCTAACAGAGCCTCTTGCACTGAGAGCCTGTTACCATTTTATTGATAACACGGTGCATAGTTAACAGAATCTTAATAGCTGTAGTCATACCTGCTTTAGAGATGCACTGCCAACTTCAGAACATGATGTCACTAAAGATTTTGTTGCAAATTCCATTTAGGAGAGGTGACTGAGCTCCCATAGGATTGGTGCACTTCTGGGCACGCCCCAAAGCAGACATTAAACATTTAAGCAGCTTCACTGTAGGTTTGCAGTACTTATGTTTTTTCTGTGTCTGCCTAAGAATGACTGGTGTTTTCTGAACTTAACTCTCTGTATCTCCCACCAAAACTGAAATTAGCAATGTTGGGGTTTTGGGGAGTTCCCCTTCTGTTTTGTTCTTTTTTCTCTCTTAGAGAATTTTCCCCATACTGTTGCCAGGACGATAAATTGCCAGTGNGGGGAGGCTCCTGCCCTCCTGGACAGACACCTGTCTTTCAAACCAAGACAAGCAACAAAGATATTCTTTATCCATCTGCTTAACCCATGAGGGAGCCTTTCAAAAGACTGAATTTTGTCATTTTTGGGGCAATGAAAAAGGAAACAAAAGCATAAGTATTTGTCCAGGTTCAACACAGCAAGACAGTCAGAGTTCCCTCTTTTCTGGGATCACTGTTGTTAAATCAACAAAATGTTCAGAAAGCTGCAGAAATGTTAATTGATGACTCATGGGGTGCTGATGGTTGAATGCCATGTGGGAACTCTGATTGGATGTACAGGAGATTTAAAGTTTTGTCATCTTATCTATCATTTTAATGGCACCACTCTTATGCATAGATGAGGAGCTGGAAAATATACTGAACTGATACATTTCTGCATGAAGCCAAATTCAGCTGTTGACTCACTTTTGTTATCAGTCCATCTGGCTTAATGAAGATATGTAATTTAGTTCCCTCCATGTAATATACTTGATAGAACTTGATAAAGCTAAATGGATATTCTGTTTTATGGATCTCTGCTGAGTAGAACTGGAAAAGGTTTTAGTTAAGTGTTGAATAAACTCATAAATCCCCTAACAGCAAATTCTGCAAATGGTCATATTTTGTCATGCTTTTCCCAGCAGAGAGGGGTATCGAAAACAGGGCACTGGCATAACATTTCCTTAGGAAACTGCTGATTTGTAGAAGTCGCACTCTGCTTAATGTGGAAAAATAGCAGAGGCAGAGAAGAGCTTTCATTATCCATCTCTGCCAAAGACCTGCACCTTTGCAGATTCACTGCACTGAGGGTAAAAGATCTCTTAGGTTTGGTATTAATGGTGAGCTGTGAAGACAGATGTGCTCCAGCGAGAAATCGTGCACCTTAGCAACTTCAGGCTTCAGAAACTGCCAGAATATCTTATACAGGGGATTTCAATAATGCATTGGTAGCTGGAAATCAGACCTCAACAGAGTACCATATGCCTTATACAAGCACTGTATTACACAGATCAGGTGTAGATTGTGATAGATCACATCTGATAACATTATACAGTCTTTTAATGACAAGAAGATTACTGAGACCTTGGGATCATGTAGGGTAAATGTGTGACTTTTAATATGTTTGAATAGGCCACTTCAGTAAAGCCTTTTTGCCAAGGGTCTTACATTACTCTGGCACTAGGTACTGTTACCTTTGGTTGTTTTTTACAGAATTCAAACTATCTGCTGCTTTCCTTCCACTGCCTCTGAGCAGGCTCATCAAGGGGCTCCTACCTCTTGGCTCCCTCCTCAGGGCTGCACTGAGTCTACCAGCCCTGTCCTTCCCACCCCGGAGCAATCTCTGCTCGCTCTGTGGCAGTTTTGTGGGCTGTAGGAATACTTGGGATCTTCCTCTCTGCCCAAAATTGTATTTTACTTTGCTTACTGTGAGTTCAAGGACAGCTCTTCCTGCCTCATGTAGTTTTTGGCATCAGAGCACTCAACATATCTCAAATATGATGATGACTTTTAAAATCTGTGAGAATCTGTGGCTGTCTGGAGCAATGGCTTTCTTACAGTAATTGATGGCAGAAATTTAGCCTGAGAGACCCCCATCACAGGGAATTTACACTTAAAGAATGACATGAAATACAAAGGTGGCTTTCCTTGAAAGGTAAATGCAGGTCATCAATAAGGCCTTTCCTGGCTGGTGGTTGAATTCAATATCTTTTCTATGGCTTCTAATATGCAGTCACAAATAATAGTTTGAAGAGATTTTAGGCTGTAACAAAATGCTCTTGTTCAAATATATGACTACTTCCAGGACCTGCAGAGAGGAAGGAGGGAAGGGAATGAGAGAAGAGATGGTGAAGAAGGAGGGAACTTGGAACACCTTCACTGTTGCCTGGGGTTGACAGTCACATAAGCAGGGAAGGTGTCCCCTTGGCAGGGCAGTGAGGAGCCAGGGGGAGGGAAGTGCCAGGGAAGAGCTCTGCCTTCCCAAAGCACAGCTGAGAAAGCAAGGCAGGAAGAAAGGAACTCGCCATGACAATCCCCCATTATTTTTTGGCTGTCTCGCCCTCAAAATGTATTTCCAATTCTAGCATTGAACAGCTGCTTTATTTTGAGACAAGAGGTAAAATATTTCCTGGGCAGAGGGTAGAAAAAACTTCATGCATGCTATTACATAAAGTCTGAAAAATGTGGTTGAGAAATAAATCAGAATTGTCTTTTTTTGTTTGTTTTGATGTATGTGATGTGTTTTCCACTCTAGTAATCTCTACAAGTTCCAGTGAAATACATGAGGCTGTCTGATGGTACCACAAGAGACTTACATTCTTTAGCTTACAACCTTCTGGAACTTTGAAAAAAGAAATTATTTAAAGGGTAACAGATATTTAGCCTGCTCTGTGAGGCCTGGCTAAATAAATAAGTACAGAGAAAAATGAGAGGGGAGGCTTCAGCGGGGACTAAGGAAATGTGATGCTGTTTTGAATGAACAGTGTTAGAAAAATGTTAGGAGATATTGGTTTTTCTAGATGGTTATATAAAACCAGCTGAAACGAATGCTCAGAAAATGAAATGCTAATATGCTGGTAGAAGAAGTAAAATTAAATTACTTTTTGTGATTAAACTTACATGAATTAAAACAGTGTATATTAACAAAGCCCTTGAAAACCAAGGACTGAAGTTTTTTCATAATGTTAAGCAAAGACAGAGCATGGTACCCTTGGGCTGTTTAATTTCTTGTGCCTCCTAATGTTTGAGAAAAGGTGATTTTTCTTGTTGACATTTTTTAGATGAGACAAATACAAGTCTCACAGAAATAAAAACAGAACGCTGAGAGGTATTTGTTGCTGGCTCAAATTGGTTTCAGCCACAATCTCACTGGTAAATTAGGCACTCAGTAGCAAATGGGTTTGTTGGCTTGCATATATCTGAACAGACAATTCTTACATGTTTTTTTGACCTGGCTATATGGTAAAGTAATGGAGATTAATAATTGTTAACACTTACTGAAGAATGAGCTCAGGATCTCTGTAAGAGCAGACTTGAAGCAATGATTTTTGCACAGTAACAACTTGCTTGTGGTAATGGCATAAATGCAAAATTACTTTGACCTTTAGCAGAGTTATTCAGTGCCAGCTTGTTCACAAGACTACAACTTAAGAGTCCAAAAGGCTGAAAATTGAATAATTAAACAGAAAAGCTATGAGAAAAGGCATCTCAAATTGCTGGAGTCACATCCTACCACTGAAGTGCCACACCTAAATTGGAACCCTCTCTTTCAAGTGAGGACTTCAGTCACTGTTTTGTTGAAAACCAGACAAATCCCCATTTGAAAGAAGATATCCCAATTAGATGACCTTGAAGTGCTTAAAAACTGTGTGTGGCAGAAGGAAAACCTTCATTCAGTTTCTTGTTTGTGTGGATGGATTTGTGTTTGTAAAGTGTAAGCCCCAAAGCACCTCTCTTCTCAACAGTGGTGGAATGGGTCTCGCTATTTGATTTATAGGAGATTTCTTGTTTACTGTGGAAAGCTGTATGAACCAGTGAAAAATGCTTCCTGCAGGTACACTGGGGCTAACAGCTCCTAGATCTTTTGCATTTTTCCAGTATGTTGTGTAAAATATTGTCTGTTGGACACAAGAAACAATTTAGATTTTGGAGCTTTTAAAGGAAAGGCACAGTAAGTGCCTCTTGTCTGTGCTTCTTGCTTCTCTACTGTGCTTCTGACCTGCTTTCCAATTACTTTTCAGTGATTTGGATTGTGGCCCCTTTATCAATGAAGACATTTCTCATGAAGGAGCAGGAGCCTTGAAGATTTCCTCTTCGGTGTCTTGTTTAAAACAGCATTTCTGTCTCCAGTGTGGGCCACACAGAAAATCAGCAGAAGCTGTGCACCAGCCTCATGTGCAGGTAGTGCTGCTGTGACCCTCCTGGTGACAAGGAGGGACCTGTCCTGCTGACAGATCCTCTGTGTATTGCAGTGCTGCTGATTTTTCTTATCCTACTGAGCAGGACTCTATAAAAAGTGGTTTTTTGGGTTTGGTTGGGTTTTTTTGGTTTGGTTTGGGTTTTTTTTCTTCCATTTCATAAGATTTTAGGCATTTACCAAGACACAGCAAGTCGTAAGGAAAGTTGTCATGTGAGGATGCAAATCAGCATATATACATGGATTAAATGCACCTTCTCCTGCCCAATATTTTTCCTTGGACCCCTTTAACACACTCAGGGATGCTCTTATCCTCTGTCTTACATCTTGTCTCAGTGATGCAGACAACCTGCTCTGCCAGTCCCTTTATAGCTGTATTTCATTTAGGATGAAGGCCTTAGACAGGGAAAGAGGAATGCTGTAAAATATTTAATGACAGAGTCATCTACTGATCGTGTGCTGTGGTTGCCTCCAGCTGTGTGACTGCTCAGTGTGTGTCAATGTTTATATTTATTTTGGTACACTTAGAAATATGATTAGCTCTGAGCCCTCTATCAAATCTATCTGATGTTGGCTCAGTTGTTTCCAAAGTTATTGCAGGTTTGAGAGAAGGTGGCAAAGAACAATGGTTGAACAAACAGCATGGAATTGCATGGCTTATGCCTCATTTCCACCAGGCTGGCAATAACAAATTGATTTGGGTTATAAATCTACAAAGATTTGTGGCACACAAGCTGATAATAAACACCTGGTCTTCGATCTAGCATTAAATCTACATTGAAAGGGAGCTTTGGAGGTCATATAGTCTAACCCAAGACTAGCTTTAAAGTCATGTCTGGTTGTTCAGGGGCTCGTCCAGCTGAATTTTGAATATCTCCAGGAATATCCTCCAGCTTTGCAGAGCAGTCTGCCCCAGTGCTTAGCTGCTGTTGCTATAAATACTTGTTTTCTTATTGCTAGAGTCAGAGTTTTCCTCACTGCAGCTTGTGCCAATTAGTATTAATCTCTTTTACTCCCAAATCAATGCCAAATCTCTTTTACTCCCAAATCATTACCAGCATGCAGAGACAGCTGAGGAGCAGGAGAGCAAACTCTAACTTTGGATTCTTTATTACGCTTTTACAAATGAAAAGATATTTCATTTGGCTGGGAGCAAATGTCATGAAAAAATGGGCTTGTTTCTGGTGAGAAGAGAAACAATCCAAGGGTTTTGCTTAGAAAATGCATAAGCAGATAAGTTTGATTAAGGCAAAAGAAATCCATGCAGCACAAGTGGGGAGTGGAGCTGTAAAACTGGGATGAGGCCCATGAGGTATCATCCTGGGGTCGTACTTGCACACTTTGTTTCCCTTGCCCTCATCTTGGGCCCTTTGGGTTGGGTCATGACACAGAGACTTTATATGATTTACATTTAAAGTCACTTTAAATGATGCCTTTGTGTTATCTTTCAGGCTTTTTTGACTCCAAGCTATCTGAAAGGGAATGGATCTGGCAAAAGTTTAAAATAGTCAGATCAGGTAATTCTGGATCTTGGAACAGGGAAAACAAAGCATTACAGAAAAGGGAACCGACCCCATTTCTCTTATGTCCTCGCTGCTGATGTGAGGATTTTATATATGGGTTTGCAGCTGCTTAGAGGAAGACAGAGTGCTCCATACTTTTTATGGAATAAATTACCCCTGGGCACCTTGGCTGTCTCAGTGTTATGGATGCCACATGAAGGACTGAGTAATACTGTGGTGACAGCAGAGTAAGAGAAAGTGGGGAGAAGTATGGTGGTTACAATTTCATGTGCATTCTGGAAAAGCTCTCACTGTAAGAAGAGGAAAAAGCTGCTTTTTTCCCTTCCGCATCAGTGGCTGAGATCCTCAAAAGGGTCTGGCTGCATCTTTTTTCTTTGTGTGAACAAAGATGACAAATTCAAAAATGTCAATAAGTTGCTTCTGTTGCCTCATAATTGACTGAGTAGTTACAAGCCAAGCTTCAGGGAGCATTATTAATGAATAGAGAGAGATGACTTCCTGCTTGGTGTGTATCCAAAGCAAACTGCAAATAATGGTGAGCATTTGATTTTATTTTCCCCCCTTGAATTTTGTTAAATAACTTGTCACAGACTTGTGCAGATTCCTGTAATGAAACTGAACACAAATGATGCAAGTTCTCAGTGATCTCAGTGCAGGCTGCTAATTTGGAGGGTGTAAAGGCAAGTAACCAACATATGGCTCTAAATTACAGACCCTGTACCCTAACAATACATTGCAAAATACCTTTTGACCACTGGGACTTTTTTTTTTTCAGTTCCAGTGTATTCCTGCTGCCCTTTTAAACCTGAGTGTATCAAGCAAATTCCTAGGATATCTGCCAAGGAGTTACTGGTTTTCCTTTCTGTAGGTGCCCCCCTTACTCTGTGTCATGCCATGCTCAGTTCTCTTTTTGTTGCCATGCTGCTGGCAGTTCCTGCCCAGGTTGTAATGGGTAATCCAAAATTAGATTCCAGGCAAAGAAATCAGTTTCTTTTGGGCTGTATGTAAAGGCAGCTGTTTTGGTGTTTCAGGAGGACACCGTAGGGAATTCATTTTGGAATTTGCTGGCTGGCATAGAACAGGCTTAAAAGGATGAGAACAGAAATGTCTTGGGGAATCTGCAGGAGTTAATGCTGTTGGTCTGAAAGGATATCACACAATCCCAATATTTCATGAAGCAACGAGCAGCCTGGCCAGTTATCTGTTTGCCTGCATCTGCTGTGTAAAGTGCAGATTTTCCTTCCTGCTCCTCTCCCTTGCCACAGGCTTTGTGCAGAATCTCTTTCAGTTCTGCACAAAGATAACATTGACTGACATTCTGTGCTCTGACTGGATGTATTTCTCTGGCTCTTAATCAGCAAAACCTTAAATGCATGGGGTTTTGTTTTCCCTGGCATTTAGGGTCTGGTGCATGTTTTTAAAGAAAGCTGATCTGGAAAATGGTTATTTAAGTGAAGCAATTTTTTGGGGAGCACATTCTGTTGGGCTCACTGGCTTACTGGAAATGTCATCCTAGCTGGTGTGAGACCAGTGTGGAGTCAACAGCCTCGTGCTAATTTAGAGGCTTTCTGTATCCAAGTCTTGCTTTCTAATATGGCAAGAAGAGACTCTTGCATCTCTGTTTTGCAGGTCTCTGTTTTGCATATGGCTCAAAATAAGACTGCAATAAATTATTTAGTGGCCAGATTATAAAGGGAATGTATTTCCTGAGCCTTGAGAAAGCTGTGATCGACCACTACAAGGCAACAGGTTTGTCAGCACTACAGAAAAGGAGGAGAGTGGCTCTACACTTTGAAATTGCCCCTTGGAGTTTGCATCAGAGCACTCCTGAGCTCCTTCTGTAATTCAGTAAATGACTTACACAGCTCAGTTACCTCCAGTGGTATTCAGAGTAAATCTGTCTCTAAAGGAGAGCAAAGGAAAGCAGACAGACATCCATAGGTGGGGGCTGCTGGTTGAGGAAGGGATAAATGCCTCCAGCATGCTGTGCCCTGTGACATGGGCTGCAGGAGACTGAGCTTCCCTACATGGAAATACCTGGGGTCTGACAAAAGGCCTTTTTGCTCCAACTCTGCCCTTGGGGACACTGGATGCAATGATATCACAGTGTTAGCCTGCATGGGCTCTATTTAATCTTGCAGGGATTGAGGGACCTGAGGAAATCAATTGTGGTAGAGCTTTGGGGTATTTGAAGGCATTAGGAACAAGTAAAAGTTTGAATGAAAGCAGTCAAAATGAAGGAATTATTTGTAGCAGAAAGTGTTTTGTGCTGCAGAGGGCTAGAACAGCAGTTCTCAGCTACTGTGTGCCTTAGACAAAGCCTTGTATAAAGTCCCTCAGACCAGGAGTGAAGAAAAATTGTAATTATGCACATTTTGGGTGATCATATCCTGGCTCAGGTCTCTTGGAGATTCATGGTCTAGTGAGGAAAAAGTCACGAGGTTGCTTAGGAGGTTTCTTGTTTGAAAACACTCCAAGCATAAAACTCAGCAAAATAGGATGAACTCAGGCTCATGAGATATCAGCCTAATGGAAAGCCTGGAATATTTTGTGTGTTTATTACTCTTTTAAGGCAGTGGTAGTGAAGCATGGAATTAGAGGCCAAACTTCAGTCTCATGGATATAACTTCTTATGCCTTCAAGAAACAGTTACAAGGTGGACAAAATGAGGCATCAACTTTATTGCCAAAACATCTTCCCAGGATTTTTCAAGCTATTGTCCCCAAAACATCTGTCACAGTAACATTCAAAATCTTCATGATTGTGTGAATCACTCATCCCCTGGGTGTCACTTAGGCTGCAGATATTTTGCATAGTAAACAAAGAATTTTTTTTCATGCCCTGTGGCTCTAACTATCCGCTGTGATGCATAAAGGAGCAAAATTCCTTTGGTGTAAAGCAGTGTTGCCATTTTGTACTGGCCTAATTAAAAACCCCAAAATCTTCAAACCATAAAGAAACAAAAAGCAATCCCAAAACTCAGTTCCTGTCTGTGTTAGAGCAGAGACTTCTGAATGCAAATACGTCACTAAAGCCATATCCAGTCACATCCTATTAAAGCATGCCTACAAAGCAGGAGACAGGCACATCACAGATTTTCATGCACAGAGGCAATCAGAATATGGATGCAGATCCCTTTTCAGGTTTATGATGTGCATCACTCTCTTTTGTGCAGGCTTAAAGTATCTTGTCATTATTCTGGCCTTGGTAACCTGTTGCCATGCCACCCTTAACAGCTGTCAGCTCTGGAATTACTTGGTCTGGCCAAAGTGGTGGTTATTAGTTTGTTGTGATGTACAAATCCTTTAATCTGCTCCTTTGCCATTCCTCTGGCAGCCTGCTGAAGGATCAGGGCTGCTGGTGGCTGGGGATTAGGTGACCCTTGGCACCCTGGTTGGTGTAACACAGCAGTGTTTGAGATGTAATGTGGGAGCTTCAGAAAAGCTCTGCACCGATAAAACATGAGAGCTGGGCTGCAGGATGTTATCCTGTGTAACTTTCTGAAGTGGGGTTTTGATTTTCATTCTGCCTCTTGAGCTCTGGGCTGCCATCTGTGTGGAGAACAACAGGAAAATGCAGCAAGTATTTTGTCCAGCCTTTGGAGAGCGAAGTGCAGCACAGTGAGGATATGGGTGGAAAGGCTCTGTGGAGAGAGCTGAGAGGTCGCTGCTGCTCAAGTGGAAGCGCAGCCCTTGAGTTCCAGGTTGCTGCAGAACAAACAGCTTTTCTCCCTGGCTGTGTTCTGCCATACTGGGATAACTCTTGGAGCTGCTGGCTCTTGTGCTGGGTATGGCACACCAGGGTATGCTCTAGGGCTGCATTTCTGCATGTGGGGCGTGACTTGAGCCTTTGAGATAGACTTACAAAATCTTTTCTGTGAGAGCAAACTGAGAGGAGATTTACAGATTCAAAAGTCAGAGAGAATCACTGACTTCTTTCTTCTACTTAAAAGAGTTCAATGGTAGGCAAAACAGAACAGAGGAGGAATTGTAATGCTGTCTTCCCTATGTACAACCACAGTGGTGGTCCTGCATTTTTTCTGAGAACTTCTTGCTGACAAACCCCACCGAGGCCCTTCAGACACTTGATTCTGCATGTGCCTTTGTGTTTCCCAGGTTCTACTTGTGCTGCTGGCTGGATTCCAGTCTCTTTCCCAGCCTGTATTGTTCTGCTCTTGAAAACTCCTTCCTCTGGTGCTTGCAGAGATGCTGCAAAAACTGATCTGCGTAATCCTTTCTTTCTGGAGTGGAGTTCCTTCCATAGCTTTAGCCAGAACCGGGCAAAGCATGACTTATTTTGCTGCTTAGTGATGGTGTTTAAAACAAATATTGTTCTGTGACTTAAACCAAACAAATTGATTGCAATTAAATGACTGATAGATCCATGCATAGCAACCTGTGTGTCCCAAGAACAAATAAATTGTGTGACACAGAAGAAAGGTAGAAGTATAAAGAACCTTATTTTCCCTACTGTTACCACGCTGCAGGAGGTGGGTGCTTTTTCTCTTCTTTTTGTATGTCTAAAGTAATTTAATCATCTTTAGCAATTACTTCAGGCTCCCAGCTGTCATAGGGGTTGGAGGGAGAATTAAGCTTATTCTCCTTACCTGTTCTGCTCTTCTAAAAAGGGATTGCTGGTTTTTCAGAGTAGATAAATACAGGATCCTCAGGACCTCCAAGGTTTTCTGAATTCAGGTGAGGGGATTTTGTTTAGTGAAGTGAATTAATGAAGCACTTGTAGATCACTGAGTGGCTTGCTGCCATGCCACAGGGTCAAAGTGTGCTCTTGGTTTTGAGCAACAATTTGGGGAGCAGGTAAGGAATCTTCTAGTAGCCATTCATATGTGCTTAAGTTGCAGAGGGATGTATAATATTCAGCATTTCCTTATACGTTGGGGCTCTCTCATTTAATGTGTTAGACAAACATGAGCAACTTTGAAATGAAAGACCTTGTCTTAGCAAGACGGACTTTTTTAATGATGAGGAAGAATCATCGTGTCTATTTGGTTGACTTGTTGAAATATAGAAAGTTTTACTTCTAATATCGAAAATATGAAACTTTTGGCCATTTAATTTACTGCTTACTGATAAGAGGCATGTATATGCTTCTGGCTATGGAGGGACTGCCAGTTTGCACTTCAATTTATGTGTAAGAACATCATTTCTAGATAGGAGTTATAGCTGAGGGCCAGAGACCTCACTGTGTGGTCAGAAAACTTCACAGATAACTAGAAAAAGTGCAAACTAGCACATGAAAAGGAAAAAAAAATAATCCAAGTGAGGAGATGATAGATCTGAGGCAGAAACTTGGAAAATACAGTAATGCAAAGAGAAACTTCAGGATAGGTGAGTAGATGGCAGCTGCAGTGTGGTGTAATAGCAATAGGAGCCATTCTGGCTGGTCTGGGAGCCTGGTTACCAAGCAGGGAGCAAACCCTTATTCTACTGATACATCTTTGCAATTTAGAAGACTGGATTGTAGATACCATCTAGACAAAGATTCTTGGCAAACAAGATGGACTCTTAACACAAATTGGAAGATAATGAAAGAACTGATGTGTTACAAACATTAAGCAGCAAATAGATGAAGAATTTATTTATTTGGCTACAGCCAAAATAATGGGATGAAATCAAGACAGGTACAACATTTAGGATGAAATTTTCTCATGGTGAGAACTACTGGCTTTGTAAATGGGTTCCTGGGAAGCACTGAACCCTCATTGCTGGGACTGTTTTAGAACATGTAGAGATTAAAAGCTGGTAAAGGTGCAATAAAGAAAACCAATCTTTGTTAAGAAAGAGGGACACTGTAGCTCCATGATGAGGACTTTTCCCTGCTGAGGACGGTGAGGCAGCTTTCCAGTAGCCTAAATGAGGAATGCTTTATTGGTTCAGTCTTATTCCTTCATTGCTCCATGACTTCATTTTTAGTGAAGTCTGGAGCAGAAAGGCCACATGCAGTGACTGCTCTGAGGCTGCCAGTGCACCTGAGAAACAGCTCCAGGAGGTGCCAAGGCCATCCTACAGGGAGTGCTGGGCATCACAGTGGGGCAAGATTCTTTATGCAGCTCTAACCATCGTTAAAATTTATAACCTTGGATGTCTGTTACCGGATTTCATTTCAAACTTGGGATTGTGCTCATTGGACTGGTCCATGGAAGCCCTGATGCTGAAAGCCTGTTTTTAACACACAGTGAATGTGTCTGTTGGGAAAGATGCCCTCTTGCAAGCTCTGCTGGTCATGATGATGAGTGGCTGTTCTACCCATTAAATTGATGGAGTGCTTAGTTATGTGTAATTTTGAAAGCTGACTTGAACCTAAACAACGCTGCTGTGAAGTGGCAGGCCTTCCAAACAAGTATTTTATTGCCAGCATATTGAAGGATTATTTAGTGATATGACATTTATAACTTTTTAATGGTAGTCTTAGGGCAGTGACCTCATGATAACATTCAGGATATCTTCCTTTATGCACCATATTTATGGGAAGCTCATCGATGGCATATTAAGAATGCACCAAAATTTAACCTTTTTCAGTTCATCTGTTCTAGAACTTTCCTTCTACTTGCATTTCCAGTACTTTCCTCTCAAACACTATTTCACAGAAGTGATATTTTCCTTTGTTGTAACTGTAAGCACAAAGCCTGTACCTGGTGCAGGAATGTAAACAGCCCCACTGTTTCAGCTCTGGAAGTTGGAATGCTTCCCCAGTGCTGCAGTAATGTGATTTGAGCAGTCATTAGGATGTTACATACTTGTCCTTTTCCTTTCTAGCCCCTCTTGGAAAGATCCAGCAATCTGTGAACTTACCTCCCTTTGCATCTTACAGCAGTTTGTTGATTATGTTATACTTGTTTTGTTTTGCAGAAAACTGTTTATATAATTTCACTTAGCCTGGGATATTCTATCCTTGAGGGGGAACACTTGGGCTTGAATTATTTGCTGGATGAATCTCAAGGTGTGTTTTTAATTCAAGTCCCATGTTTAATTTAATACTGGGTGTACTAGCTTGCAAACTTAAAAGGAAAATATGGGTTTCTTTTTCAAAGAGCTGTTCCAGGCATGCATTTGGTATTCTTGTCCCCAAAGCCCACCCCTCTCCCTTGCTTCTTCTGTTTTTTCTTTTGCATCACCTTTGATACGTTTAAATCACAGAATCACAGAATGGCCTGGAAGGGACCTTAAAGATCACCTTGTTCCAAGCCCTGCCATGAGCAGGGACACCTTCCACTAGACTAGGTTGCTCAGAGCCTCATCCAACCTGGCCTTGAACACTGCCAGGGATGGGGCATCCACAACGTCTCTGGGCAACCTGTTCCAGGGCCTCACCACCCTCACAGGGAACAAGTTCTTCCTAATATCTAAACTAAACCTACTCCATGTCAGTTTGAAGCCATAGCCCCTTGTCCTGTCACTCCAGGCCCTTGTAAAAAGTCCCTCTCCATCTTCTTGTAGGCTCCCTTCAGGTACTGGAAGGCCACCATTAGGTCACCCCAAAGCCTTCTCATCCCCAAGAACAATCCCAATTCTCTTTCCCTAACATCATAGGAGAGCTGTCCCATCCCTCTAATCATCTTGCTGACTGGCTCCAACAGGTCAAAGCCCTTCCTGTGCTGGGGACCCTGGAGCGGGATGCAGCACCTGCAGGTGGGTCTCACCAGAGGTAGATTAGGAGGATCTGGTTGCAGCAAAGGAAACAGCTCATTAGTTTGGAATGGTTCAGCTTGGTTTGTGATTTGTATGAGCCACAGAAGGAAGGGGTAGATCTGACTGGGGCATAATTGTGCCTTGGGCATCTCATTCTGCTGAAGGCAGTGGAGAGGGTGAAGCCCTGTAGCGCGGAGCCCACACCAGGCAGCGATTTCTGCTTATCAGGCTCACATAGAATGGCTCCCTTGGCTTTGACTTGCATTTGGTTTCAATGTGCATTTCCCAGAGCAGCTGTCCTCTTTGCCACCGCTGGCTGTAAATACTGGGAGAGGAAGAGCAGAGGAGGAAGGCAGGTGGTCATGGACTGCTGGCTCTCACTGGCTTGGGGCTGCTGTAACAGCACTTGCTGTGATGTGGCACATGGGCCTAATCTGACGTGGGCTGCAATCTTACAGTAATTGCCTAAAATGAATTAAAAGGTGCAAGCACAAGATAATTAAAATGTTCCTCTGGAAACCATAGAAACCCCTTCTTTAGTATTGTTGTAATACTCTGATAATGGATTAACCAGGGTTGTTTGTGTTTTCCCAGCCCCCAAAGGATGCACTGGGAGCCTTATTTGCAAATGAGGTGATGAGGCACTTCCTGAATATATTTCCTTCCAGGCTGGAGGCTGATCTGGAGCTCTGCCACACAGCTTTGCCATTAGAGAGGATCTCTTGCTGAGGGTGAGTTTGGGCGAGTCCCAGCACTTTTTCTGTCCCCTTCAGGCAGGTGATAGAGTTTTTTGAAAGCGGGATGAACTGCATTTCCCTTGGACAGTGCCAGTCTTACAGTGAGATTGGCAACAGAGCCAGCCTTAAATGTTATGGACAGCTGCTAAAGCCAAACCTGGGATGGGAAAGGGAAGTGGGACACCTGCTGCATTCAGTTCAGACTTTAGGGGAATCTCTTGTGGACAGAAAGCCTGAATATGGAATGCAAAACATCTCTGTGACACCCATTCATCTCCGCAGGTTTAGCCCTCCTCTGCTGATGTGGCAAACACAACACGGGAAGGAGAGGGGCTTCCTGATGAGCATTTCCCAAATGATTCAGTCTGTTCCACAGGATTTTATTAGTCACAATGAGTTTGAAAATGGTTACATCCTCCCAAAAAGCCAAAGGATCCTGGTGTTGTGTGTTAGGCTGTGTACAAAACCCAAATGTCACAGGGCTTCTTCTGGCTTGGGATGTTGTCATGGGGCGTTAACAATTCTGCCTGGGAGTGCTTGTAGAGGAAGCAAGACATGGTACTTGCTGAGAATCAGGAGAGAATTTAAAGTAAGGAAAATGTAAACACCAGTTTTTGGAGTTAGAATGGTGAGCTCTGGAAGAAGCAGGGGGTAGTTTTAGGAGTGTGGGTAGTTGAAATATTTATATGAATAATGCATCATTTATGTGAAAAGAAACAAATTGGATGTCTTCTTTCAGTAGCTAAAGTCCCTCAAAGACCTATCAGGTTGTGTTCAATGCTGCCTGCTGAGTTAGGATGACAGTGTAAGTGGCAGAGGATATTTGAGGTTTGCAGGGACAACACAAGGGATCTCAGAGCAGCCTGATTTTACAGCAAGACAGGAACAGAGCTGTTTTCCCTGCAAGTGAGAGGCAGGTCCCTTTCCAGAGCTTTCAAACAAGAGGCAGGGGAGGAAAGCAAGCCTACATACACTGTCTTTGACTAAAGAAAGGCAGCTAATGAGCATTCATGGAGGGAGGCATGGGGTTAGATTTACCCTGTTTCCAAAACAGCTGTTAAGGTTTTGTTGTCTTCTTTCACATAAACTCGTGGGTTGCTGGATTAATCCCAGGCTTTTTGCTCTGCTCAGTGCCCTAATAAACACATAAATTAGCTCATTCCCTAAATGTTCCTTCATTAGCAATGAGCTCAGTTAAATAAAAAGTATCAAATACACGTTCACTTAAAGCCTCTGTTGCTTACTCTAGGACTGCTGAAGTTCCAGGGTGGGAATTGCTCACCATCTGCCGTGATGCGATTGATACACAGCAGGATCTGCTCCAGAGCCTGCAGTTTATGAATTTTCTCACCTTTTTTGAATCATTGAAGACTTAGATGTGCCACATCTCTTAAAGGAACAAGAGTTAAGCTTTCCAGGTAGCAGAAGCAGGGTTGGTGAGGGCACACCCCGAGTGCCCTGCTGAGAGCTGGGGAACAGTGAAGCCCAAATGCTGTGCCTCTCAGAGCTGAAATTACCAAAAACCACAGGTCTCATGTTTTGTACCTTGCCAATCACTTACTCAGTGCCCAGTTAGTCATCCCTCTGTACTTCATGTACTGATTTGCACTTGTGCAGTGTGGCTGTAAAATATCTCAGTTCTTTATGGTTTGTAGTCATACAGATAATTACACAGCATACAGAGAAGTAGAGAACTGGGACAAAACGTGTGCTGATGTAAACAAGTGCTCCTCCTGCGGTCCTACTTGTAAATTTACCAAGGACTCATTTTGGTGACAATTTCCCAGGAGACAGAGCCCCTGACACCCCTAATCCTCAATGTTTCCAAACTGACTCTCTTTACAAATTTTCAGGTCTTTTTCATATTGCCAGCAATCTCTTCTAAAATGTCTCTCTTGTCCGCAGTGAAAGCAAACTGCCCTCCTTGGCTTTTCTAAATCGGGACAGTGGGAGATTCCGCTCCCTCCTTTTCTTCTTTGGTTGGATGTTTGCCTTTGAGACACCTGGTTTTCGTGGGTCATAGCCACCATTATCTTTGCTTTGGTCTTCATCTTTTCTTCATCCCTCCTAACATATATGTTCTATGCCTCTCTCAGTAGTACTTCAAGATCTTTTTCCTGCCAGTCCTTTCTAACTTCTTACAGATGTCAGGCTGTGCGTGAGTTACGAAATGGATTTTTAGCAACGCTTGACCGGCAAAGCTTTCAGGATGCATTCCGGAGTATTGCGTCAGGTTGTGGCGGAGTCATCCCAGCCATTTGGTAGGTGTCTCATCCTTCCCCTGCTGCCCTTTGAATGCTTGTCTGATATTGCTACCTCAGGGAGCATCTTCTCTGATTCATTCTATAATTAGGTTTCGGTAATCATTCATTTCCCTTCTTCCTTTTTCATCGTTTGGATTCCACTGAGAGGGTGCTATGGGCGTCTCATTCTCTCTAGGAGGCCCCTGTTGATTTTCCCTCTCCCAAATTTGCATGCCAGCCACTCGTATCATTTGCCGTTCTTTGGGCGAGAACAGGCTTCTTAGAAAGGAGTCTAGCTGCTCCCAGGTGTAGATGTTGGGACCCAGGCACTGCTCGAATTGTTCTGCCAATCCTATTGCGTCTTCTAGGAGCCCCTTCATTTCCTCTCTTAAATCCCTTCACCTCCGTGGAAGTTAAGGGGGCATTCACGTATCCAATCCCCCCGTGAACTCCTCCCATGAGGGCTTCTCTTAAGGGGAACATGTTAATTACAGAATTGCTATTGCCCTCAAGTCCATTCATCTGTTCAAGGGCCTTTCTCCCCCATGTAGTCAGATACAGTCCATCACTCTTAGGGCAAGGGTTTAGTGTTACAGGTGGTTTACCGTCAGGGCTCAGGCTAGTTAAAATGGTGGTGGAGATAGGAGAGTGGTGCTGAACAGGGTTGGCAAGGTTAGTAAGAGCAGATATGGTGGAATGTGGGGCTGAGGCTGGGCGCGTGGGGACCACGGGGATGTTTGGAGTTGCTGGAGTGGGTGTATATATGGGGGGTATTACATCGAGAGGGTCCCATTGCTTTTCTTTCTTGAGACTCACATCATCCTTCCCAGCTGACTCGGATACTTTCAATATTTTTGTTTTAGGCTCATTCAACCAGCAGGCTGCATACTCACATTCCTCAGCGTTGACAGGCTCTTTCAAGTTTACATGAGCATTTAGCGCCTGTCAAATCCATTTTTCATTAGATCCATACCTGGGCCAGTAAACTTTGTCATGTCTTATTTCCTTTTGAGTCTAGTCCCACATGCAATACTGAATCATTTTAGTTTTGTCCTTTGTTTTTGTACAGAAGTCCACATCCCAATTAGAAAGCGTAATACCCAGAGGACTATCTGGAGGGATGTCCAATGTGTCCCTTTTACACTTCTTTTCCCTTCAGTTCAACTTCCTTACTTTTCTTCCCATTTCCTCCTGTTGTCCTTTCTCATCCCAAAAGTCGTTTATGACAAGAGGATCCAATAAAACGTCCCCACCTTTACAAAACAAAATGATGGAACAAAATACAAAATGGCGGCCCTTCCCGCCTTTACAAAACAAAATGGTGGAATGAAAAAAAATAGCGGAATGAAACAAAATGGCGGCACTTACCACCTCTACGAAAGGAAATGATGGAATACAACAACATGGCGGCATTTCCCACCTTTATTAAAAAAATGGTGGAAAAAACCAAAATGGTGGCCCTTCCAGCCTCTAGAGAACAAAATGGCGGCATTTCACGCCTTTACAAAACAAAATGGCGGAATGAAGCAGAATGGCGGCGCTTACCACCTTTACAAAAGGTAATGACGGAATATGACAAAATGGCGGCATTTCCTGCCTTTGTTAAAAAAAATGGTGCAAAAGACCAAAATGGTGGCACTTCCCACCTCTAGAGAACAAAATGGCAGAACGAAACAAATTGGCGGCATTTGCCACCTTTACCAAACAAAATGGCGGATGAAACAAAAATGGTGGGCCTTCCCACCTCTACAAAAGGAAATGACAGAATACGACAAAATGGCAGCATTTCCCCCCTTTATTAAAAAACAAAAGGTGGAAAACCCCAAAATGGTGGCCCTTCCCGCCTCTAGAAAACAAAATGGCAGAGCAAAACAAAATGGCAGAAGAAACCAAAATGGCAGCATTTCCCGCTACTACAAAACAAAATGATGGAAAACCCCAAAAATGGCGGCATTTCCCGCCTCTGGAAAACAAAATGGCAGAATGAAACAAAATGGCGTCACTTACCACCTTTCCTAAAGGAAATGACGGAATAAGAGGAAATGGTGGCACTTCCTGCCTTTATTTAAAAAAAGGTGGAAAAAACCAAAATGGCGGCCCTTCTGGCCTTTACATAAGGAAATGACGGAATAAGACAAAATGGCGGCATTTCCCGCCTTTATTAAAAAATATGGTGGAAAAAGCCAAACTGGCGGCCCTTCCCGCCTCTAGAAAACAAAATGGAGGAAGAAAACGAAATGGCGGCATTTCCTGCCTTTACAAAACAAAATGGCTGAAGAAACCAAAATGGCGGCACTTTCCGCTACTACAAAACCAAATGGCGGAACAAACCACAATGGTGGAATGAAACAAAATGGCGTCCCTTCCCGCCACTAGAAAACAAAATGGCAGCATTTCCAGCCTATGGAAACCAAAATGGTGGAAAACAACAAAATGGTGGCCTTTCCAAAACATAATGGTGTAAGAAAACAAAATGGCGGCATTTCCCGCCTTTCCAAAACAAAATAGCGGAATGAAACAAAATGGCGGCACTTGGCACCTCTCCAAAAGGAAATTATGGAATAAGACAAAATGGCGGCACTTCCTGCCTTTATTAAAAAAAAGGACAAAACCAAAATGGCGGCCCTTCCCCCCTCTAGAAAACAAAATGGCGGAAGAAAACAAAATGGCCGCCCTTCTGGTCTCTACATAAGGAAATGACGGAATATGACAAAATGGCGGCATTTCCTGCCTTTATTAAAAGAAATGGTGGAAAAGTCCAAAATGGCGGCCTTTCCCTACTCTAGAAAACAAAATGGTGGGAACAAAAAAAGGTGTCAGAAACAAACATGATGGCCCTTCCCGCCTTCACAAAACAAAATGGCGGCCTTTCCCACCTCTACAGAACAAAATGGCTGAAGGAAACAAAATGGCGGCCCTTCTGGCCTCTACATAAGGAAATGACGGAATAAGACAAAATGGCGGCATTTCCTGCCTTTATTTTTAAAAATGGTGGAAAACCCACAAAGGTAGCCCTGCGCTCCTCTACAAAAGGAAACGGCGGAAGAAAACAAAATGGTGGCAGGAACCAAAGAGGCAGCCCTTCCCCACTCTACAAACAAAAATGGCTGAAAAACCAAAATGGCGGCCCTTCCCGCCTTTACAAAACAAAATGGCGGCCCTTACCACCTCTACAAGAGGAAATGACGGAATATCACAAAATGGCGGCCTTTCCCGCCTTTCCAAAGCAAAATGGCGGAAGAGAACAAACTGGCGGCCCTTTCCCGCCTGTGCAGCACAAAGTGTCGCC
>VZRS01002180.1:104704-146472 GCA_013398055.1 Ifrita kowaldi | reverse complement strand
GCAGACGTGGCCTCGAGCCCCTCGGCTGACACAGCCACCCGCTGCCCTCCTGGCTGCCCCCAGCCGCACGCCCCAAGGGGCTGCCGCTGCTCCACAGCGCGGAGAAGACGCGATTCCGCAGCCTCACAGAGCTACACCGCGGAACACAATGGCCGCCTGCTGCCGAATTGAAGAACCTCTGTAGGCCAAAAGGTGGTCTCGTAGAACGGAATGGCTGAGCCCAGCTTCTCTCCGCCTCCGCACAGAGACAGCTCCGGTAAAACCGCCATTCACCGCCGCCCACCCCGCTAACCAGCAATGTTCCGCCGCCCTTCCCAGTGGACCTCATGAACGGGCAATCCTTGCACAGCCACTGGAAGTTGCTCTTCCTTAATGAGCGCAATTTCTCCTTATGGATGCGCTCTCTCCACACCCGCTCCAGAGGCCGCTGTCACTCCTAAGGCACACACACACACTTCAGTCACACCCAGTTTGTGTGAGTAAAGACACCACACAAAAAGAGCTTTATTTTACGGTTAGAAATCATTGCTGGCTGTCATCTTCAACTTCCTACACTTCCCTGGAGCACCCAGCAAACAAAGCTTAGGAAACCCCGGGAGACCCTCTCCCGACCAATGGTTCTCTGAGGGACCGTCTCAGAGGAACCCCACTCCCTCCTCCGTCACTCTTGGACACTCCAAGTCTGAGGTCCCCTTTCGGGAGCCCCGGCACCCAAGACTGTGCAAGAGCCCGGAACACCCGGCCAGTCCAAGCCTCCCAGGGTTTTGGTCCACCCTTCACCCAAAGAGATCCCCAATCTGGGGTGCCGCAGAGAATTTTCCCAGGGCGGCCTTTTCACTCCTCAACGCACTCGCTTCACTCCTTCACTGGCCACCCCCTCACGGAGGGACGGAACCGCCGTTAGAAGAGCTCCGCACTCACTTCGGGAATCGGGTCGCCCGTCCCTGTCTCACACACACCACACTCAGGTTGCCACCCCAAACCCCCCCCCCAAACTACTCCCAGTCTCCTTTCCGTATGCGGGTCACTGCACTGGATTGTGGGCCGCTCCGCCTGGAGGGAGTCAGGGACCTGCTCGTCTCCCTGCTCCCACTTCTCTGGAGTTTTAATTTCATTTGCATTGTAGTGGTTTCCTTTTGTCTTCCAGGGTTTCAGTCAGCCACTCCCAACGACTCAGAAGAAGCCAGTTGGGCCGCCTGAAAAAGTCGGCATGGTGCGCGTCCCTCCTGAGATCTTCAGGAGCCGCGGGAAGGAGACTTCCATCCTGGACGAGTCCCATTTGATGTAAACAGCTTGCCAATTAAATTTTAAACAGGAAAATTTATTAATCAAAGTAACTATGGACAATTAGAGACCAAAAACGGGGATCTGCCGAACTACCAGGCAAAGGAGCAGCGCTGGGTGCTTAGCCACAGGTCGGGTAGGGCCAGAGGCATGGCACAAAATTGGGGGAATGCATTTTATACCCTGGAGGTGAGTATAGCTCCTCCCTTGACTCCACCCTCGTAGGCTATTCTGCTTGGCTCATCTGTATCCAGGGTTATTTCACTTGGCTCGTGATGGTCCAGTGAGGTTTTCCACTCTCTCCTCTTATGCTAATTGTGATTGACACCCGTACCTCTCCCTGTCAGCAAAATCCAGGAACTTCTGTGATGAACCCTTAATACGTAAGTCCCACCCCTAAACAACACTGACCATCATTCACCATCAACTTACATTACAACAAACTCAATAACCTTCCACCCTGATCAAACTCCTCATTAACATATAAATGAACCCATTAACTTCGTAATTCTATTAACAAGCTCGTTATACAAAAGCCAACTCTCTATCAATGTTTGTAACACGTGCCATTCCTTCCACCTTGCTGGTGCTGCCAGGTTAGGTAGATTAACCTCAAGGAAAAGTTTTTGTTGAAGGTGAATGCAGGAACAAGACCTTTTAACTCTGTGATTGTGACTTTGATGCTTGTAGTCTTCCCTCTGAATTTAATTGCCGCACTTCCGTCTCATCTTTATTGGTTTTGGTCCTGCATTTGTAGTGAAACATGATGGAAAAATAAATTAGTGGATCAGATTCTATGCTAACTCTTTCTGTTGTAAAACAAGCAAAATATTTTGTGAAATCTGTCAGTCTTAGAAGTAGTTTAATATAACCTGGTTCCATCTAAATTATGTTAAAATAGCCTTTTTCTGTTTTGTTTCTCTTCTATGTAATCTTAAATAATTTTCAATGACTTTGTATCCACTTCTATACACTAATTTTCCACACTAGTAGAACGAAATCCACTTACAGTTCTGAATTGAAATAATACTTCAGTACTTCTGAAAAAAGGTTGAGGCGTTTCTTTTGAGATGGGGGTTTTGTTTGTTTGTTTGGCTGTTGTTATTGACATTTTCATTCAGAACAGAAAAAAAAAATCACTATTAGAATTTCCCACATGGCAGGAGATCCATCTTTTTAAAGAGCTCAAGCACTTATTTAGCCTTTCAATTAAGACTCTTGGAATAGCGTAGTTAGCAATTGTAAAGCTTAGTGTTGCTAGTGTATCTTTTTAAAGGGGATAATGGGGATCTTCTTGATTATACTTTAATTGAAATTAATTTGGAAACCTCTACATGAAGGGCACGGTAAAATACCCTTCCCAAGGCTGCCATTTGCTCGTAGCCAAATACAGGTTTGCAGGTGCTTTGGCACGGAACAGCAGTGAAAGCCATTATCGGGTGAATAATGCTGAGGGATGGCAAAGTTCCCTCATGGCAGAACAGGGCCTGCTCTTCCATTTGTCACTTTTTCTCTCCATGCACAAGTCTTTATTTCTTGCTCTTTCAAATCTTGATTATTTTATTTATAGACCTTTTTGTTCCCCCTCATTGTTCTATTCTGCGTAGAATATCTTATTCCAAGTAGAATATTTTATTTGGAAAAGCTGTAGCCAAACAGAAGGGCTGGAGAATCTGACCTACTAATTCTCCATTTCGCATTGTGCAGTTGTTTATATTTTCAAAAAGAGGCAGTAGAATGATGCCTAATACATATGTAGTGGGCTGTATAATTTTGGCATAATTAGGTGATGTGCAAGGAATATAAAAATCCATCTTATGTTTACCACCTAAATGCTTTCAGGTATGTGGTGCTTTTTTTTGTAGCATGTTTAACCTTTGTCTTCAGTGCCATGGAAGTATTACAGCAGAATTTAACAGGGGTGGGCTGGAATGCCTTTTATAACCAGAGCTCCAATCTCAATTATTAATTAATTAACAATTATCTATTAATTAATTATTACTTGATAATTAATTAAAAGTTACTTATTAGTATTTAACTGGATATTTAATGACTGAGGTCAATATGACCATTTTCAGAACTAGTTTTTCTAGTAATCTGTAAGAGGAGTCCCTTCTGTATGTGTGATCTGTTAGTCTGTGTTCCTGGTACCTCTGCCTGCTCTTCACAACTGCACCTCAGGACCAGCTGCTTGGAAATGCTGCTGGTCCCACTCAAGAATTGGGATGGCAGTTTTTCATTTGCTAATTACACTTTTTCAGCCCTCAGATCTCTCTTTCTCCTCTCTGGCATAGTTCTGCCACTAACATGTTCAGGAACCTGATTTTAGTATCTTTATTTCCCAGTTATGCCCTGTGGGCAGCTGGTTTAGTCTCAATTTACATTTTGCATAATTAACTCTGAGCTTTAAGGGCACTGAGCAATTCACTCATGTGGCAGATACCACTTTTCAGAAGATGTGCACTTGGCTGGCACAGAGCTCATGTTTTGTTCATCTGGGGGTTCAGCAGTCCCAGTCCCAGCTCTGCCAAAAGATGGAGTTAGTGTTTGAGGGGTGGAGGCTGGAGATTTGGAAGCGTTGGAGTGTGAGGAGGGAGGCTGCTGCGGGTAGGGAAGAGGGATCAGTGGCTGGTGCCTGACCAGACAGGACTCAGGCAGCAGACAAGGCACAGGGGTACAGTTTGGTGCTACAGGAGCTACAGGATTTGGGAGCTAACAGGATCACAGCTGTGTGTTTAAAGGCTTGCTGGCTCTGAGGAGGCTGGATTCTGGAAAGCAAAACGACCACAGTACAAGAGGGCTGCAGGGTTATGGCTAAACCTAGAGAGAAATGTGGGAGTGTTGTCAGAGGCTGTGAAACAGGGGCTATATGGTTCCTAAGATTTTATTCCATATCATTATCTGTCTCCTGGTGGTTCAAATAAAAATGACACCTCTCCTTAAAAATCTTTTTTGTTAGCGTAGGCTGGTATTTCCAGCAGAAGCAGTGAAATAACAGAAAGACCTCGTTGCTCAGTGCAGCGGGGTAACTTGTGGGCGAATCATCCCTCATGTCACAACAAAGAGGAACTGCTCATTATTTTCTGTGGGCTGGCATTCACAGGGCTTTGAGGGTGTGTAGATGCAGGAGAGAGCAATACCAGAACTTCTGAGCTGTTCCTTCCTGCCCAGTTCAGTACGATGCCTTGCTTCCTTGAGGTGGCCCAGTGCGGCCCCACCAGACATGAGCCACAAGCCTCCTTCCAATGCAAGGCACCGGCTTGTGATCTCAGTAATGGTATTGTCCATGTCCATCTGACTAAGTGCATCCTGTGAGGGCTGCAGAGGGGGGAATTGGCTCTTCTGGCTCAATCCAGCGCCTCTGACGTGGGTGCATGAAGATTTTCAATGTGCAGACTAATGCCAGCCTACTGCTCTTTCTGAGCTTTGGGATCAAGCGGCAGGAATACATGAAAAGAGAGAAATGAATTTGCAGGCTTCAGAGAGACTTACAAGTGCAATTGTTTGTATTTTGTTGTAATTGTTTGGGCTAAAATCGATTCCTAAGGACTCAACACAAACTTTGCCTACTCTGCAGCGAGCATTCAAAAAGTTTTTGTCTAGCTTCCAGTAAAAAAGATCATGCGTAATTCTGATGAGAAATTATTCTAGGTTGCTGTTATCAATTTAGTAACCTATGGTAACTGTAAGCATCTCCCAGCTACTGTTTACTGGCAGCCTTGTATTTATTAGCTAATGGCAACTGTGAAAATAACGGGCTTTGTCATTTCACTTCTGAGTTTGTAAGCAATAAGAGATTCATCTTTCCAAAGAACTAAGGACTGGATGCTGAAACATGCTTTATATATGTAATTTCATCTGATCTCTCAGGATGAAGTGATGCATCTGTTAAATTAGCTCTAGTCAGGTCTGGTCATCTGGTTCTTGCTTTCTAAAATTTAATGTTGAATGATGGAAGCATTATATAAGGAGTGAATGCAAACAAGGTTTTCAGAATCACAAAAAGCCAGCATTGCTTTAGAGAGAGTGTGAAGAGCAAGGCAAAATGACAGCATGAAGACGTAAAGTGAGATGAACTACAAATTTTAATGCAATCAAATCTTGTTCTCCTGACACGTTTGAACATTTGCAAGAAGATAAAACAAAATCTCAATTTCAAGTTATGCAAGAGATTGAGAAGTAATAGTTCAGATGCAGCACATTTCAAGAAATTGATTTCCAGCCAGACTGTCTGCTACCATAAAACATTGGCAGATACAGGACAGATTTCTGCTACTTTTCATTGCTTTAGTAGAGTTTTGATTTGTTTTTTAATACTAAACCAAAGGCACTTTTATGAGATCACAGTGTTGTGTTGTGCAGAGTTTCAAGTCAATATCCAGCAATTGATCTTGTCAAAGCCTTGAATTCTATAGGAGTTCTGATACTCCAGGACCCTGTTTAAAGAGGAGACTAGAAACAAATTAGCCTTATGACAGGAGTATGGTGTTACTGTCCCTGTGCGAGACAAGAAGTGTGGCTAAGTAGTTGCCATGGATATGCTGTGGCTCAGCTTGTGGCTGGGAAGGGGTTGGACCTAAACAGAGGCTGGCACTCCCTCAGAGGAGTGTAAGTACATAAAACCTGCAGGTTTTGCCTGCACTTTAAAACTGAAAGTAGCTTCCAGTACTCTTCAAGTAAAGTTGGCCTCATCTCACTTCAACTTTCTGTTGAAAAATCCGTTACATATGGAATATGGTAATATATTTCTTCAAGCAAAGAGAATTAAACCAGAAAATATAGCATTAAGAGTTGCTTTTTGTCCAGGAAGGCTAATAAATATGTCCATTGTCTTCTCCTGTGCATAGCTGATAGAAATTCCACACATTTGAATGCCACCAGTGAGATTTTCTTGTGCTGTAACACTGGGAATTTGCTATCCTGCTCCCAGACTTTCACTGTGGGAGCAGTGGAACTTGCTGCTGTCAGGGCTGGCATCTGCAATTCCAACCAAGGGAGCTGAAATTGTCTCTCATTATGATAGTGTGGCTTTGTAGTTTCCTGACTGACACTTAGAAAGCTATTTATTGCTAAAACACAGCACAGCAGAAGAGGCAGAGGAACTCAGGAAACGTGAATTGAGACTGTCACATAGATATCAATGGGAATAATTTGGTTATTGTTCTGATGCAGCTAATTGCTGTTTCTGTGAGGTATTTCTTCACTGATTGAAATGTTGAAAATGAAATATTATAATTAAGATGGTTTTGTCTTTTTTTGCTATATCAGTCATTGCTTTGCAGCCTGCTACAGAATTGCAGCTCTCCCACACCTGGAGCTTGCACTATAGTAGCACATATTGTGTACCTTTTTAATTTGTATCTTATCCAAACAGGAGGGAAAAACAGTTTTTCCTTGTTTTATGTCTATATTCAAGATCATGGGATTAAAAAAGATGTCCTGGATGACCAAGTCCTGGTCCTTGCTGTCATAGCCACCACGTCCTACAACCTTCTCTGTAAAGGTATTTATTCCATCTTAGAAGTGGCTTACTGTCTCTATTTCCTTTTCTCCTTACTGTCCCAGGACATTATTGCTCTACTAATCCTTCTAATTTTCAGTTTAAAATCAGCCACCATATTCCCATTTCTTGGGAACTGTCTTTCATCTTGAGCATCACTTACTCCTCACAGGGTTTCATGTGTTTGTGGGAAGCAGTCACGTCCTGCCTCCCGTTCCCTAATTTACCAGGCTGATTGCACAAGGGCACTCTTTCACTCTCCTTTTGATGAGGTGGCTGCTCTGCTTTCCACTCCTGTTCACCATTTTAGCTTGGATTCATTTTTTTCAGTATGGATGACCAGGACTGCAGAATGCCAGCTCTGGAAGAGCACTGAAAATCAAATTGCCTTTCATTGCTAAGATTTTTGGAATGCACTGTCTTCCAGCATTTGCTAATGTTGCCAGAGATTTGTAAGCTGCTAAAGAAAAATGTGTATGTCATGGAAAATAGGTGCATGGCTTGTTGCTGAGATGGGAGATAGTATTTCCTTTATGCATTAAGGGGGGAACAGAAAATGCTGTCCCTGGTAAATGTGAAATATATCTGTATCATCAGTAAGCTTTCAAATTACAATTTTAGCCATTGAAGCAGATAACAGTTTTTCTTAAGATGAAATTGAATGCATGGTTTTATCTCTTGCTCGCCAGATAGAGCTGGGTACCTGATTCCCTGGAATTCCTGTTTTCAGAAATATTATCTGGCTTCTCAGCCATGTTCTTTGCAGAAAGGGTGGTGTTGGAGGAAAGGCCAATCTGGTTGTGCCATGATACTCAAGGGGCAACTGGAGCTCACTCATCAGCTTAATCATGTCAAAGAAATACTTCTTCCCTCTCTTCACAAACTTTGGTTTCTTGGGTTTCTGAGATTCAAGATAAGCTTATCTTATTTCTACAGCAGTGTTTTCTTCTACACTTACAAATAATAAAAAAAAATCACTTAGCCCTGCTAGGCCTTGGAAAAAATGGTTTGATTTTTAAAGAGAAGTGTCTCTGGTTTCTCAACAGTACACAGCTGTTCTCAGAGCCCAAAGTAGGCCCAGACTACAGTAAGAAATTAGTTGTGAATAAGCAAGTATTGAAGCTGTCTCTGAAAGTAATCCCCACAGTAAAAAAAACCTCCACCAAACCCCAAATGTGGCTCTCTCGGCAAAGAGAACCAAAAAAATTGCCCCCAAGCCCTCTTGATAGGATGAATGCACAACTAGAAAAATGGTAACTAGGACATTTCTCTTAGTAGATCATTTAGGTGAAGTTCATAAAGAAAGTTTTCAGTAACTTAATGCATTTTACCCACACTTCCTACCTGACTTACTGCAAAAGCATTACTGAAATGAACCTGGGATGGATCTCCTAATTCTCTCAGAGGGACTGTGACTGTGCAAACTCTCGCTCCTCAGGCTGTGTAATTTCACATTCCTGTGTGATTTTTCTGTATGGCCACATCAGGATGAGTCACAAGAAGTACAAAAGATAAACCTGAACTGAACCCAGTCACAAAGACAAATTCAGCTCCTTTTATAGCAATAGAATAGAATCTCTCTGTGATATAAAGAATTAAGATAGCTTAAATACAGTACTAGCACTTTTTGCTTAGTAATTCATTTCTGTAATTCCCTAACATTTCAAACATATGATTGTTCAGTGTATAAAGGAAAAATAGATGAAAATGTGGTAAGAGGTTATTATCTGCAGTTCAGTTTTCTCTGAGAAAAAATGTCTGAAATGGTTATAAAAAAGTACAAAGCTGTATCAGCTGCCAATCGCACGCTAGTAAAGGACTAAAATAAGTGTTCTGGCAACAATATTCAGAAATAAGGCATACATTTTGTGGTGGATTGTGTTAGGGGGGTTTGGGGTTTGTTTTTCTTGGTTTATTAATTTTTTTTTAAAAAAACAACCTCGAGGTTTGTCCTCAAAATCGTCACGTAGTATTTTGCTCCCTTCGTGGTTATGGGCCGATTTTCCATGACTGTAATGAAGGCTGAAATAGCCTGGAATAATGGAATGGAGTGTGCCATTTATTCTTTGAAAACTGCTGTTGGTGGCTGCATTTCTGTGAGCAGCCGGTCATTCTCTTTGCAGGGTTCATTTTGATGTTGCCCCAGACATACAGCATCAGTAGTTGCACTTTTTCTTACAAACTTACAGAATCAGATCATCCTTATGCCAATTTTGGATGAATTTCAGTGAAATTAATTCTAATTTATACATGGCTCTGTAATCTGTTTGATGTTATTCTCAAATGGCATTGAAGAATTTAAAGCACTTTAAATCTGAGCTGGGTAATCTCTGTGTTGTGACTGATTTGTCTTTCATTATTTTTATCACATCAGGTTGGCTACAGAACATACATTAATGTAATAAACTTTTAAAAAATGGGTTTTGGCCTTATTCATGAAAGTGTGTTATAAATAATTTATGCATTTTCTGATGCTCTTAGAATGATTTCCACAAGCAGTAATATAGATTGGATGTCCCTGAGAACGGAGGAGTCTAGAAGCAGTCCTCAGTAGGATTGTCTGCTGCGTACAGCTCTATTCTGGGTCAGATTTTGAAATATACATAAGGAACCATCTTTCAGAAGTTACTTTTAATTTGTATTTTGTTTGGACTTCAGACTCTCAAGAGCCCAGCTTCTGGCAACTTGTAAGTTTTCAAAAAGATAATTTTCAGTATATTTCTCAACAGAATAAATGTCATTAAATTTTTAAAATAAAGCTGCTGATTCCGTGTTAGCTTTTACACATGGGGGCCCCAGCTCTGTCAGCAGACTGCATTTGACAGTGGGGGCTGTGGAACAGCAGCTGTAGGTTGTTCCCACTGATAAAACCCAAGCACCAAGGGCTGGCACGTGGGAACACTTAGTCACTCTTAGTTACTCTTTAAAACCTTTCTTGCTTTCCTTTTTGCTGGAAAATATAATAAGAATTGCTGTCATTGAACGGTTTCTACATGTCTTGTACAAAGACCAAGACCAGTTTATCTGCTTCATTCTTACTCTATAATGAATTTTAATTAACTTGAGTTGCAATATGTAAAATACAGGTACGATTAAAAATGTTTTCTAATTCACTTTCTATGCTTTACATTGGATTAGTTTTCTTCAGTTATTGGATGGATGGAAAATGACTTATATCTATAAAATTTGAACCCATGTGGCATATTAAAGTAGAAAAAAACCTGCTCAGAGAAACACAAAAATTGAGTGGATAAGTATTGATAAATCACTGAAAAACAATTTTTCATTTAATTACATGCAGAAATTCACTTTAAATTGAATAGATAGCCAGTCTACCACTGTTCTGTTATAGTGTTTTCAATTACAAGAACTTGTCATTCACAACATTTTACAATTAAAACTTACATAACATCCCAAAATCACAGAATTTGCTTCCTTTACTGAGGAATATAGTACAAAGCTGCATGGCCATTACCCTTAACCTGTGAGTTTCTTTGCATACTACCCCTTACGACATGGAACTTGGGAGAATAATGTGCTTTTAAGCAGAGAGACCATTTTGGGAGCCTATTTTTATTAATACAGTGAAATGCTACTGTGAGCACATGAAGGGAAAAGTCTACTAAGTCCATGGAGAATTTAGTTCCTGGAATTTCGGAGAGTGTGCAATAAAATGTGCATCTCAAACAAGAAAAATATCTGGGGAAATAAAATCAATGACTGAAAGAGTGCTGAGGCTTTCAAGTACTGGAAAGTGCTACGTGCTACAAGGCCCTAAAGCTTTCTTTCAGATTATTTTGATAATAAATTAGGTCTTGGTTTACTGTGGTCAGAAAAAGAGATCAATGATGGCTGAAGCAGTAGCCAAGTTACAGGGTAAGATCTGCCATGATACAAAGACGTGTATCTCCCTTTCCTGGGGTTAGTTTAGTTGGTACAGCCTTAATGTTTCCTGTGGTGCCGTGTGGACCTGCCCATAAAATGCAGCTATTTCCCACTGATTCCTTTATTTCTACCCTGGAGATTGTACACCCCCCAAGCCCCCGCCCAGCACAGCCAGCAGGCACAGACTGTTTCCTGTACGTCCCATTGTCATGTGCAGCATCTCAGTGCTGGCGTGAAACAGCTTTAATTACCCTGACAACTGAACATGCTGAAACTCAGGGCGCTGCTGGATGTCACACTTTGCCTGCCCTGCACATCACTTGCTGGAGCTGATATGGCTCGGGGCAACAGCAGAGCTAAAGCTGATAAGCTTTGCATCTGTCCTGAAGGGATGTGCATCTAAGACAACTGTTTTGTAGAGGATGCTGTGGGAGTAAATACCTGGTGCAGTTCAGATTCTACTGGAGGTCCATGCTCTGCACCAGCAAGATTCAAATTGGATCCAGACAGATTTCTTCCTTTCATACTTTAGCTAAAGAAAAATAGCATTTTATGTGGCTGCTCGCAGTGCTAGCAGCTTTGGTGAAGGGGTGGAGAGGGGTAGGAGCAGCTAAAGCTCCAGGGTAAATGTGGGCTCCCAGCTTAGTTTGCAACACAAATTGGCATTTGTCTTTATAGATAACAAGTCAGATAACCAGCAGGACTGTGGGCAGGTAGCATAACTAGGAGAAGCAGGATTATGGAGGAAGGGACTATAGGAATGACAGAAGGTATTCCAAGTGGAGACAGGTAAGACTTTTATGGCTTGGAGTTATCACCCAATATGGAATCTAGGTTGGCAGAATAAATGGCTGAAAAACCAAAGACAAGGAGAAAACCAGCAACAGTGCACATTAGAAATAGTGAAATCCAATTAGCAATGAGCAATGTCAGTGGGATTTGCGAAGGTTTCAAACATCTGTGGTCTGAAAAGTCAGACTGGAACATTGAGGGAAACAAATTTTCAGACAAACATAATAACTAGAGTTTTTTTCCTTTGGAAATACTGTAATCAAACTTTCTCATTCCAAACAGTTTTCCAGTTGTGGGAGAAAGAAGCAACTCCAGAAGAACAGTGTGCTGAGTGTGAAAGGAGTGAAGCTCCATTTTACTACTTAAAAGGTAAAGCATCTTGAGTTGATAACAGTCTGTTGAGTGATTACACTGAGGACTGTGATTACGTGGAGGGAGAAAAAAGGAAAGGAGGAAGAATAATGCAAAATAAGATGCTTCAGAGGAAACATTTCAGATGATGGATACCTAGGTTATTCTTCTGAAAGCATCAACTGTCTTCTGTTATGATCAGTGTTAGATGAATCAACCCTGAAACAAATTAAAACTGCCCCTATCCCAAGTTCAAATGTGTGCATAAGAATTTCAGAGCACTGCACTGCACAAGGGCATGCCTTTTAAAATTATAATTAAAACAGATGGTCTTCCTTTCATAATGAGCCAGAAAACCAGACAAAAATTTGGGTAACTACTGTAGCAGCTTGCTGGCACCTCAGCAGGGGCTGAAGCCCCTTCACATGAGCAGGCACTGTGGCTCTGCCAGCACAGGGCTCAGTGCAGGTTAATCTGTTTGGCTGTATTATTGCTGCAGTCAATCTGCCTCTGGTTACCAGGCTGAAGCCAGCTCAGAGACCTTTCTACCCTAACAAAGACTGCAATATTGCTGTTGCTTTCCAAGAACTCTTTATGAACCTGTTATAGTTAGTAGAGCTGTGATGATGGCCTGGGATCTGTTTCCTAAGATACAGCATCAGCCAAATTCTGCACTTTGTTGTTTTGTACATCTGTGAAAGTTCATAAGGAAGGAAAAAAATCAAGTATTTTCATTCTTTAGCTTCACTTTTACTGTCTCTTGTAATTAAACCAGAGCATCAAAAGTGAAGGTGCTTGAATCAAGTGGTTTGGGAATCAAACTGCATTTTTGGTGTGAGATGTGGCATGTCACTTCAAAACTTCATTCTAATTATAAGTGGGTCAGCTGGTCCAAAAAAGAGAGGGTAGGGTGTTTGATGGCAAGGAGCAAAGATTTGCACTGAGCTTTGCTTTAGCTTCTTTCAAAATGTTGGAGACTCAGAATGGTACAAAGGAATCCTGGATATGGGGAAGGTGTTGAGACAACAGGAGGAATGTGTTGAGTGGTGGCACCTGTCTGAGAACAGGGTCAGTCTGGCTACTGCTTCCAGCTGACCAGCATGTGCTTGGGTTTTGTCACTGTTTCCTTAATTAAGGGGGCCTCTGCAGCTCTGGTCACAGCCCCGGGAAAGCAGCTGCCAGTTTGCTGGTGAGCTGCCAAATCTGCTGTGCCTCCAGATGGAGGAAAACCAAAACCTGTATGATTAATAAATGCAGGTTATACAAATGAGAGATGGTTGAATGAAACTGTAAGTGATCAGTGTTCTGTGCTCTGTGTGCCCAAAGGGGCAAGAGAAATCCACTTAGACGTAGTACAGCCTGGAAAATATAAAAAGCAGGTGTAAAGCTGAGCTTGGACTTCTGGGGGTTTCTGACTTGTCAGCCATCAAAAACTTTGGCTTCTGTATTGACTCAAAGTCTTTTACGTTTGCTTACCTTGCAGTTGTACAGTGTTGTTTCTGATCATGACATATGGTTTAGGGGGATAAATGTGGGGCAGAAAAAGTTATCAGGAGAGAAGTAACAGCAGGCAAATGTACTGACAGTTATGAAAAAATGGGCCCTGATTTAGACCTTTTAGTTGTTATTAGCAGTCTGTCAATGACTGCACAGCTCAAATGAAAGAAAGCCAAGATTGCAGAACTGGTTTTACAAACAATTTGCTTTTTTTCTTGCTTATTTTGGCTACATCCCAAGGAAGTTTTCCTGTTGCAGTGGCTGTGAAAGTTGATTTTTGGAGGGCAGAGAAACAAATATACTTTGTTGTGCAGCCTTGTTAAATGAATGACAGGTATTTAGTAGCCAAAACAGCAGATCAGAGGCAACCTATTTGTGTATTTTAATGATTTGAAAATGTCTATTTGAAACAGCTCCTGAATAGTTGGAGATTCTTATCTTGTTATAAAGTAAAGGCATTTGAATAACAGTTAGCATTATTTGTAAGATTATATTTAGTTTGGGAAAAGGTGACAAATCAAAGGTGAGATTTTACCAAATGTTCCCTTCAAACAGAAACTGCTTGGGACTGACTGATCCCTGTGAGTCAGCCTCTACAACATTTAGTGACACTGACTCAATTGTACAGACCAGCAGCCAAATCATATTTAGAAGAAAAAAATGTCCAAAGCATGATGGTTGAATTTAGTTGCTTTTTTTCACCTGTGTGCACTTCAAATCTAGGGACAAAAAGTCTTTTGAACTGAAGAAGTTGTTAGTCTGCAGTCCATGAGAGGAAGGGAAGGAAACCCAGCAGTACATAGTGAGCTGGAGGTTTTAATTCCTTCCCTTCATCATTACTGGGTTTTTCTGGGTATACAGGTAATACATAAATTTTTACAGTCAGGTAGTCTCCTTCCTGATTACACCATGCCCTGGTCAGCACAACTTCGTGCTTCACAGTCACTTCAGCAGTTGTGGGCACTTTCAGGGACCTTTCTCCTTGTCCTTGTGTCTCATGTGTCTGGCAATACACTACTCTGCAAGTTTGAGTGGGATCTAGGCAAATAAGTGTCTCTGACCTCCAATTTTTTTCAGTCTCCATACATCTGCATACATCTATGTCTGTCTCTCTCTCTTACTTTAAATGACCATATCTCCGCCCTGTGAGAAATAAGAAATTGGTGCTATGTTTAATGTTAGCTCCCTTATTGTGTTTTAAGCTGACTGTCGCTAACCTCATCACTGGGTGACAGCCCCTTTGGTAGCCTTTGCAGAGTTCACTTTGATGGAGTGTGTTGAGAGCTTTGTTTAACACAGTGTATAGCCTACATTAGGGTACAATTTTTAGAGCATCAAACAGACTTGAGACTCTAAGTCTGACTCACCTTTATTTGGGGTTCACAGTTTTTCAGACATCTTGAAGTGAGATCAGATCTTTGGTACTTTGCTTTCAGGTGTTTTCTCTCTTTAACCTGATAGGTTGTTATGGTACATGTTTGGCATCTGTGGTAGAAATGTGATTTTTCCCACTGCGATTTTCCCATGCACCCCACCTTTTCCTCTCCCAATAAAATGGCTTAACCATACAGCCTTGCTTTGGTTTTCCTCCTGAGAAACTTGTGGAATGGGCTGTGTTCTTGCACAGCCGACAGCTGGGCTCGTACTTCACTTGGCCCTAGGGCTGCCTGGGGTGTCTCTCCAGCAGCAGCTCGTTGGCCTGATTTGTGATTCTCTGTTTGGCCCCAAAAGGCTGGCAACAGGCTTCTGTCTGGTTGGTTGATTTGTGTGTTACAGCTGACTTCTTGTTCCCAGTCAGATGGGAAATTGTGCTGCCTGCCCACTGCTGGACAGTGCTGCCAAATGGTGCTTTAGACAGCTGCTGCTCCTCACCACAGCAGCAGAGGGGTGATAGATAAAACTGTGGACGTATCTGATCTGATTTTGAGTTTTCTGGAGGACCTTTATCATTGCCTTGGTGATATCAATGCCCCAAAAGGTTGGAAGTGGTGCTCTGAGACCCCACCTTTTGTGGGTGGGCTTCCCAGGCGGTGTGGGGCTCACACAGCCCTGTTAGCCCTTTTCCCCAGTGCCACTGGCAGGAGAGCAGCCAGGCTGTAACACCCAGGAAACGCTCTCCTCTGTCTCAGGCTCCTGAGAGAAGCCTGCTATTCCTTCATTTATTTTGCAGGATTCTCGAGGCTGGATACAACTCATTCTCTGTGAGTACTGCAAGTGCTTAAATTATTCTGGGCCATGCCTACACCTGCTTCTGGCTGTGCACAGAGATTATGAGAGTTAACTGCCACTTAAAAATCACTTCGAGGAGCAAAAGCTTTCTCTACTTTGTCACTGTTAGTTTCAATTAATTTCTGAACATCCATGAGATAACCTTGAGAGAGGCTTAGAGGAATGTAAAGATTCTTGACAAGCTGTTCTTAGGTGAAATAAGAACTAAGTTTTCTCTGAGACGAGAAGCATCTTTGTGAGATGCTTTTCTTACTCTTAAACAATGGCCTTCATTGTCAGTGAGAAGCTAGTTTCTCAACCTATCTTTATCTTTCCACAATTATTATTGTAACTGCATTGTATCAGTGATGCACGTTTTGAGGTAGGAGTTATACAGTAAGGCAGCAGCTCAGTAAATGGAATAAAAAAGAGCACAAAAGTTGAAATTATAAAACATTAGAGAGAGAAATGCTCATAATTCAGTGTTGGTCTAGTTTTGGAGAAGCTAAAGTCTTAGTGCTGTTGAGTAATAATGTACAAAACAGAGCCTTAATTTACATTCCAAATCCACTGATTATGCATAGGGGAGTGGATTTGAATCCATATGTTCCTCGGTATCACACGTCTGACTTTTACTAATGATTAGGACAAGGAACTGGAGATTATATTGTTCAAATCCTTCGAGCACACTAGGTGCCACAAGTGTGTGGGAGAATAAAAAGCTCAGGATTTGTTTGAAATGATCTTTTCAAACAGAAGGTGGAGTTTGAAAAGAATAAAAATTTATCAACAGTACAAATTCCAAGCACAGTACTTAGGAATAGCAATGGCATGGGGAGAGCTGGCTGTGGAGTGTTTGTACAGAAATGGATGACAGTTTCCAGGGAACACTGTAAAAAGAAAAATGCTATTGGGGCATGTGCTTGAGATTCTTAGCCTGGGTGGGAGATGAGTGAGTTGTTGTGCTTCATTAGGGCTTGTCCTGGAGGATGAGGTACCAAATCCTAGAGCATTTGGGTACCAAAATCCAAGCAAGCTGTGCACCAATTGAGGACTGCGTAGAGAGAGGAGAAGAGAGTTGTTGAAAGTGCGAAAACATGACCTGACAAAGATTAATCAAATTGATGTTCTTTAGCTTGAAGACGAGAGGATTTAGAGGATCCATCCTTTGCACATAACAACAGACTGTTGCAGTGTGGAAGGGAATGGCTTGTTCTGCCTGTCTACTCTTGGTAAAGCAAGAATGAACAGGCTTAAACTGAAGGAAATTAGAGGGTGCTTTCTGGGACTTTTCAAAGGTAAGAATTCAGAAATTTTAGCAAGGATTGGAAAGACTGAAATCTGTCAGGCTCTGAAGCCTTTAAGAATAGGGTGCAGAAATACATGTCAAGAATACTATGTACAGCTAGTCATGCCCCAGGGCACAGAAAAGGAATCCTTCCCGAGCTCACGGTTTGGCCATGAACTCTGGGGATCATCTTACCACCTGTGCAACTTCCATGTGTTAGGCAATGGTGGTGAAGAGGAGCATGAGGAGACTGGGTGATGCTGTGTGTATGTGGCAGAATTTATCAGCTCTTGATAGCATATAATCTTCCTATAGTCACACATATGCATTCTTCCCCACCCCACCCCCCAAATCTGCTGCTTTCTCCACCTCCTTGCATTTGGCAGTTTGACCTCCTTACAAGTGAAGAATCTCCAATTGCTGAGTTGCTTGTGATGTCAGCAACCACGCATCTCAAATGGCCTTTCTCATTCATCTCGTAAACTGAAATGAAATGAAGGTAGTGAGTTAATAAAAACTTATTTGAGAAGTAAAATCTAACCGGGTTGTGGTGGAGTTCGCATCCTGCTGCTCTGTGCTGGTGTGTGCTTGTAAGTCTGCTTCAGGCTGTGTGCTCCCAGAGAGCTGAAGCTCCCTTCAATCAAGTGTAATGGCTACTGCTGGTTTTCAATTTTTATGCCTTCCAAAATTGCTGGCTATTTCCTCTGTACCTACCTACCTGTTAGGCAAGCTGGATTTACTCTTTTGTTAGGTGAGTACCTTTTGAAAGGTTCTTTCTGGCAGTAAGATAAACTCAACATGACTATTTCCTGGAATAAATGAATCTGTTAGGCTGTGCTTTCCATTTAATGGATAAAGTCTAGTCGAGTTCTTCAGGCTTTTGGTATTAGAGATTTTCTTTTGTTTCTTTTTTATATAAACCGAACAATATTTCTAATTTTTCAGTAAAAAACTCAGACCTCTTTAATGTCTCTGTAAGAACTGTGAATCAGATTTTATATTGAGAATTTATTATGAAATGGGTAGGTGGATATAAAATGCATAAAAATCATTGTTGGATGAGCTATTCACTGAAAAATTGAATGAGTTGCTAATATTTTGCTCTTTTGATCTCTTTTATGTGGTAAAGAAGAAAATATTTTTCATATTTGAATAGCTACCTGCATTCAAATTCATAAAAGCACAAAGGAACAGGATTTTAAAAGCAGAGCCACAGGAATATGGGCTTCAGAGCTCAGTGGGAGGGATATGGGAAATTCAGGCTGCCTTTCACTCTGCAGCTGGCCCAAAGATAAGGAGTCGTTCTGCATTGCTTATGCGGAGTACACTACATCACATTGGCTTGTTTTCTAATCCTAAATTGGTTTGGACCAGGAGTCCTCCATAATTAAACATAAATGGTTTGGAGTAGGTGAGCAGGTCAGCTACCCAGGGACAAGAATAAGCTGAAGATTAAAAGATTCACTTTGTCTTTCTTCTGCAGGTCAGTGGTAAAATTGCTCCAAGTTCTTGATGCCAAAACCACCCTCAATTGCTCTGAAGTAAAACCTTAATCTTTAAATACCTTATGAAATCATGTCAGAAAGTCAGTTGAATCTCCACATGTGAGGGCACCTTCCATGTTCACTCTCATGCTTTTGACTTACCTTGTCTAGTTGTGTTTCCTTAGACTTGTGTGAAGTTCATTCATTCTCCTGGCAATGCCATGGCTCTAAGCAGTACAGGGGATGTTCTTCTCCCACAGTGCTCGGCAGAATGCTTTCAGGTTTTCTTTCATGGTTCCTCACAGAGACTGACTAACATCCCCATTTTGGTACTCAGGGAAGCTCATTTAAAATCTGTTTCTTAGAAAGGTGAGGCTTTTACAAAGGAAATGGTTCAGGAAGAGTGTGAGACTCTAGCTTGAGAGCCAAGCTAACTGACTTTAAAAATGACTCTCTCACTCCAGGCACAACTTGAATTTTTTATTCATTTTTAGAATGAAATTTAGTTGAAATTTCTTCTGAAGTTCTAAAACATGCAGAAAATTGCTTTCTCTGTCTACCAGTCTGCTCTTATCAAAGCTGGACAAAGTGGATAGAGTGCAGTATTGTGAAAGACTATTTTTCCAGATACTCTTAGATCAGAAGTGAAGGGCTCGGAAATCATGAATGTGAAGCTGTCAAGAAGCCTCTACTCAAACATTGCAAACTGAGGCAATTGAGTCATTTCAAATAAACACCTGTGCTTGTCAGCAGTCATTTTTCTGGGTACATTTTTTTTGAGACAGGACATTGAACTGATTTCCAATTTCCCCCAGAAGATTTAGAAGAAGTTTGATTTTACCTTCTTTAAAATGTTAGGATTTTAAACATTCAAAACACCCAAATGACCATTACCTCCTGCCCTGGTTGGAATTACAAATTTGTTGACTTTGAACATTTTTCTAGAAAAAGTTGTGATCTTCTCAGTCGGTTTGTACTGCCAGTTATGCTTTCAGGCTGATCACTGTATCTTCTCCAAGTATTTTCCATTTGATGTTGAAACTCAGTATTACACACACAAATCTGAGGAAGAAAGTATTACTAGTAAGATGATTTTCTATGCTGAAACACAGTTTTGTCTCTAGTTGAACTGTAGTTTTAGCCCGCACACATTTTTCTAGCCACAGTAATGAAACAGAAATACCTATGGTTCAATAACAGTACAAATGTGACTGACACTACTGAAAGAATTATGATAAATGTAATTTATTAGCAATTTTCTAACTGTATTAGAATGTCCTATTTGATAATTAATCAGCAAGAGCTAAAATAAGGCATTTCTGTAGCTTTTGTCGTCATGGAAAACATACTGGTTCTTGTAACTGCTATTCTAATCTGTACTCTTATTCCTTACTCATTGTTTTGTTGATTCATTATTAAAAAAAACCAGCTAAACCAATTGCAGCCATCCCTAAAAATAGACAGCTTAAGCACCAGTGGTATTTACAGGATGTTCGCAGTATCTTGTTTCTCCATTTTTCTCTTTCTAAATGAATCTTTCAATTTTTTTTTACATTCTGAGTGTATTGAGAATCAAAACTAAGTTANTGATTTTAAATATTGTTATAGAACAAAAATATCTAAAGGATTTGGGTTGGTACTTACTTCAGGAGAAGCTCATTCCATGAAAGAAGGAATAGACACCTTCTTTTCTTGATAATAAATTCATCTACAGGCTGAAGTATATGTCTCTCCTGCCTGTTCACTGGTTAAAAAATGAAATTGCCATCTTTGCGAATTATCGGTCAAGTTTATTTTATTTATGGGAAAGACTAAAGAACTGTTTCATGATGGAAAAAAGCTTGTAAACCTTAGATTTTGGTTGAATGAATGTGATTGAATCAGTCAAAAACCTGTGGAAGATGGTTGATCACTGGCCAAACAGTTTGAAATCTGCCTTTCTTCCCTGTTAGACTGAAAAAGTGGCAAAACCTGCTATGGGCATTTCTTTTTGTTACCTTGTAGAAGGCAGCAACAAAGGCTCTTTGGAGGGTTATTCCTGTTCCTCTGGCAAAGCAATCAGGAATGGGGCTACAAGGGGAGTATCACTGTCTGATTAAAAATATGTAAAAGACAGCCAGGACTCTGAAGAAGCTAAAATTTAAGCAAAAACCTCTTTAAAGTCAGCAAAAGAGACTGTTACATATCTTTATTCTTCTCCTGTCTTCTACATTCGTATTCCCCTGAAATAGCAAAAGCTTGAAAATCTAATTAAAAAACTCTCTGAGCATAACTTTCTGATCAGGTAATATAAATTACTGTGAAAGCTAGAGAAGCACAGCTGCTAATAAATCAGCTTATCATTCATTTAAGACCCCTCTAACCTACACAGAGATTTAATATCAAATCTTGAAGCACAGGATGAAGAACAGTGAGTGTTAACACCTTCTAGGGTATATTTTTATTGGTCACAGCTGTGCTCTTTGCATCACAATTTTGGAGTCAAGCTCTGAAGACTCCAGCATTTCTTTTTATTTGTTTGTTTCAAGACTAGAAGACTTTTATGCTGGTGGTGTTACTGAGAAACACTGCACTGTGTTTAAAAGGGCAATTTCTGTTGTGTGTATTTATGTATTTACTGAAAAAAAAGGTGTGCCTTGTAGAGTAGCAAACACATTTTAAATTGTGTTTTGAAGCATTTTGGCTTATTTTCAATTCCTTCTCAGGCTTTTTGAATGGAATTATTTATTATTCTTGACAGCTGCATCTGTGGGACTATATAGATGTTACTGAGAACACGGCTTGAGGAAAATGAACAAAGCTGTCCCATTGAGATAAAGCTTCACAAATCAATTAGGTTTTCGTTGTCAGCAGTGCTAGAGAGGAAAAGCCCCACCTGAGCATGCTTGCTTGGCAGCTCTGAAAACTGTTACCTGGAAATGGTGTGATGATGATTGCTGATTTGCACAGTGCTACTGCCTGAAGAATTAAATAACAAGGGACTGGAGGGGAGAGGGGGCTGAACGCTGTGCCTTTTCTCCTCGAGAGCATTCATGTCACAAATTGTTATGAACAGGTCCCTGCTAGTGAGTTTTTTATTTAGATTTAATATTAAGCAAAACACCTGTGCATAAGCCCCGAGAGCCACTTTAGCAATAATTAGATTTGCGATTGCACTTCAGTCCTCAGCCGTGAGTGGTACAGAATCCATTTTCCTGCCTTCCTCTGGCACACTGGGGCTGAACTTAGTTGGAGGTGAGGCACAAGACTCCAGAGGGACAGACCTTTGAGGTGGCACAAAGGGTTCTTTTTCTGGTCTTTCCCTGACATTTTTGCCTCCGTGTATATGCTCAGCTTTGAGCATCTTCTTTGAGATGAGCTGGAAATGAATTTGCCCCACAGGGATCTGTCAGATTTCCACCTTTCTCTGAAGCCTGGGGAGCGGCTCTCCTGCTGGAACTGTCAGGGCTTATGTCAGTCAATCACTTCTCTGCTACTACTGCTACCTCAGGAATAATTGTCTTGTCCCTGCCTGGGAAACAGGAGCCTCCTGATACCTGCAGCACTTTAGATTAAATTCTCTGGGCTTTGTGTAGGTGAGTCCGAGGGAAACTAGAGGGGAGTTGATTATTTTCCCTTAGATTTTGTGGGAGGATACGACTAGAAAACTGGAACAGAAAAAAAAAATGAAAAGAACACCACCTTTTTCCAAAGGCAGTTTATGCCCTTATCTTTCTCCAGGGACACTTCTCCATAGCCTGGAGCCCACCCATGGAGCCTCCAGCCCCTTGTGGTCTCTGCAGAGGGTGGTGCTGCTGCTGCACTGCCTGGGAGCCGTCCCCCGCCCCGGTGTGGTGGCTGAGCACTCAAAGCCAATTGCCTTGGATAATCCCTGTGAAGGGAGCAATCCTCACCTCGGCAGGAGCTGCCGCAGCTTTGAGGAGCCAGCGCTGTGCTGCTCGCACGGTGGCACCCCATGAGGTGACAGAAATGCCACTGGCTGATGAGTGCGAGCTGTACAATGCAGGCGGCCACTAGTGGAGGAAAGCAATTAAGAATCAGTAAGCTGTTCTGAAGCTGCATTTGATGTTGGATCTAATTATTTTTAGTGGCTGGTAATTCTTTTGTATATCTTGATCATTCTAGTTCTTGACTATTCTAGTTCTCCTTTACGGTAACATGAATACCTGCAGTTGAATTTTAAGAAGAACCAAGGGAATAGGTGGGCTATATTGAACACCCATCAATAAAATGTAATTTTAAGCTATAAGAATAATGGCCTCCAAGAGCAGAACTAACATTCCCTCTTAAAAAACTTTTAAATGAAATTAAATTCTTAACTAATCTTTCAATTTAAGGAACAAGTGATTCCCCCTCCCTGCCCCCCCTTTAATTTAATGGAAACTTTGATTTTTTTGCAACAGACATGAATGACTCAGAGTAACTATTTCTTTCCCATTTCCTTTTCTTTTGGTCCTTTTCATCCAAAGGAGAGCAGTGGAGCTAGTGAAGGGTCTGAAGAGCAGTTGAAGAAACTGGGGGTGTTTACCCTGGAGAAGAGGAGGCTTGGGGGGACCTTATCGCTCTCCACAGGTGCCTGAAAGGAGCTTGTAGCCAGGTGGGGGTCGTTCCCTTCTCCCAGGTAACAAGTGACACAGGACAAGAGGAAATGGCCTCAAGTTGCATCAGGGGAGGTTCAGGTTGGATATTAGAAGAAATTTCTTCACCCAAAAGGTTGTCAAACCCTGGCACAGGCTGTCCAGGGAAGTGATGGAGTCACCATCCCTGGAGATATTTCAAAGATGTGTGGATGTGCCACGTAGGGACATGGTTTAGTGGTAGCCTGGGTTAGGGGTGGGACTTGATCTTAAGGGTCCTTTCTGGGGATAAAAATGCTGTTCAAGACCTTGAAACTAATTGCAAAGCAGTGTCTGACCAGCTGTCAATCTTAGACTGTCTCCAGTTTTTTTTTTCCGTGACTGCTGTCAAGAGACAAAGCAGGGTTGTTGTCATGATCTGCAGCATGTGTGGAAGCAGTGTCCTCCTATGTTTTTTGGAAACTTGTAGCTGGAAGTAAAAGTATTGGTGAACCCCTGCCTTGCTAGTTAGACAAGATGGCCTCTAAGCCATGTCTATAAAAGCCCCTGTGGTGCTTAATAAAAAAATGTCCAAGAGAAGGTGAGATGTGGGTATTGCAGGCTCTCTGAGCTGGAAAGGGAATGTCTTCCCCAGCCAGCATTACTGTCTGGATCCTGGTGCTGCTGTGAAGTCCCTAAGCCAAGGAAGTGTTCATTTGTACCAAACAGGCCAAAGCAAAAGTGTTGATGCATTTCTATCTAAGAACTGAAAGAGCAGAATGTTTTCACAGTTTATTGCCATTCAACTTCTCTAAATCCTTCCTGGAAGAAAATAACACCTGCCCTTCCGGATGAAGAAGCTGTTGAATGCCAAGATAATCTCCTAGTGTGCCTGTTGGAGAGGGGTCACTCCTTTTTACAGGGTGGTTTGAGTTGTGGGTGACAGCACAAAGTTACCATCAAAGCTGCTGCTGCCACCAGAGGGTTGTTTTGATACAGACTTTTGTAGAAGTGCTCAGTAACAAGAAAATTTGAAAAAAAAAAGGTATTTCCAGCAATTTAAGTATTTCCTAATGCTTTATTGATGATTAACTTCAAATATGCAGAGGTGGCTATAAATGTAAAGCAGGATAACCTTATTAGTGTTTTGTTGTTTTGTTTTTTTTTTTAAGAAAAAGATATGCTAGGTTATCATGGTGATATATGCTTTTAACAAATCAGAAATGATTATGCCTTCTTATGACTGAAATCTCAAGAAATATCTGATGAAGAGTCTGTCAGCAGCTACAAATCTCAGGCAGAAATAAAAGCAGCGATTCTTCAACTCAGCAGTGGGGAGGATGGCGCCTAGTTCAAAATTAATGGAGCCCAGTGTTAAAATAAAAGCATCTTTCAGGGAAAAGGAGTCTTTCCTGAAAGCAGTGAGCTTATGGAGGGAAGTGAGCATCACTGCAGGGGTCAGCAGTTCCCCAGTTTGTCACAGCTCTGTGACAGCAAACAGTACTTACTCTGCTGTCCTTCACCCTGTGTTCACTGACCTAGAGTATTAGCATATGAGCAGTGCCCTCTTCATGGACAGGATCAGAAATAAATGTTGCCACAAGTATGGGTGGTCACATTTCCATTTGGGAACAGTTCTCACTCGCTGGTGTGCCAGAGGGCAGGTGTCTGAGCTCAGCAACCTTTCTGTGCCATTGCAGCCACTGGTGGGTGAGTTAGATCACTGTGATCTCACTCAACAGCTTTAAGAGGGCTTTATAACCTGCAACCGTGCAGAGTTAAAGGAGGAAATGAATCAGAAAGGGAATCACTTGTAGCCATGCAAGAGATACCCTTCTTCTGAGAAGTGAGTCTGACTTTGAAAAAAAGTCCTGTGACATTTCAGGTCTAGGAAAAACCCTGTTTGTCAATGCAAGTATTAGTGCATTTTAAGAGAGGTATTTCCCTGGGGGAGAAGTATGACAAATAAACTACTTAAGTCCAGCCTAATAGTTCAAAACATATTTGACTCAGTAAACTAGGAGAAAACTGGAAACTTTGCTTACAGTTTTGCAAACATAATGCTGTAAGGGTTATTCTTGCTCCTCTGTGACTGATTGTGTTGACGAGTGAAAACGTGTGGAGTTAATGCTTCCAAAATGGATGGTAATGGTAAGCATGGTACTGTTCTCTCTCCCTGCTCTGTTCTCAGACTTCAGCTCTCCTGGTGGTGCTAATTCATCTCACTGTCTCCAAAGCACTGAGGATACCTTATTTTCCATGTGCTTTTCTCTCTGCCTGACAATATGTGTTTATATTAATTTTTATATGCAGACTTTTCAGGCCCCACTCAGGTTCCAGCATGCTCTCAGAGGGAATGCAGCAAAGTTATTTAAGCAGCTCAAAAACAGGGAGTGCCCTTCACTGGGTTGAGAGATTAAAGGTTTAAACATGGTCAGTCATTTCCTCTTGTATATTTTCTGTTGCCAAACATAACCCGTTTTAAGGGGAACAACTTTAGATAAGGTCCACCTGTAAAAATTTGAGGGCACTGTGGAAAAGAAATCTTCCAGTGGAGAACAGGATAGTAATTAGAAGTGGTTCCAGCAGCCAGTTACATTGGAATTATACAAATAAGTGCTGTTTCCTGGGGAAATAATTTCAGCTGAAAACAAACCTAGGAATGCCTGCAGAAATCACTCTGATTGATGTTTGGGTTTTTTTTGGTTGGTATTAGCTGTTTTCAAAAGTTTGAAAAGTTAGAGAAGGAAGGAATACTGCCTCAAGGATCTGACTCCTACTGTGATTCTCAGGATTGGTGACATCTCCTGGGCCAGACCTACGTGAAGCCTGTAAGACATTGCCAAACACCTGCTGTTTTCATTAAGTTGCTGCTGGTGGCAAAGTGAGGGTGATTATCTCTTCAAATGAATGCTCTGTAGATGTCTTCTCTATAATTTATTCTGAGCTGCCTTTTCTTAGTAAAAATAATAATTTGAAGTTTGGAAGGAAAGTTATCATGGGAATAAAAACGTTTAATGACCAAAACCAAGTTTTCCCAGTTTCCTGGCAGAAATGGCATCTGCATTGTATATACAAATGTTGAAGTTAGAAGCAGTTGGCAAATTCAAATTCTTGGCCTTTTTTCTCATTTCCCAGTGTGACTGAAGCATTGCTGATTGTAACTGGAAGACTCCTGGAATTCCTGTTGAATTTATTGCTAGCCACAGGTGTTCAAAAAGCCTGATCCTTCTGTTTTGTAAAAGTCCTCATTGTTTGGATGTAGCAGTGGTCATCCATATACTGGTCACCTCCAGCTGTATCATTGGATGTCTATAGGAAAATGGTACCTGTTGTCCACAGGAACCAAATAAAATGGTCTGACTCTCAAAAGTTGCTTTCCAAGAATATACTGCTGCAGGATGTCCGGGCCAACTTCCAAAGTCAGTTTAAGATCTTGGTCCTAACCTTTAAAAAAATTATTTCATAATTTCATAAGGTAATGGCATCAGCCACATATTCCTGTAAAAAATTAAATCCTAATTTAAATTTCTGTGCTTTGGCTTGCTGTCTCAGTGGAAGGGTTGAAATCCATGAATCCACAAGACAACTGTGCAGCAGGGCACAGGAGGCAAAATCAAGAGCTTGTTAGGCCAGGTTTGCCACCAAAGCAATTGCTTCCTGAATTGCATCCTGAAAGTTGAAAAAAAAGTTACTTTGAATTGCATGTCAACAATTGTTGCCAAATCTTTCTGAGGCATGAAATGAAAATGCTGTGGGTTATTTTCAAGCTGGAGTGCCTGTCAATGCTTCTCATCTCTCCGAATCCCCCAATTAAAGGATGGTAACTTAGAGTTTTGAGAAGCATTGGAAACTTGTGCATACATTTGCTCCTGATGTTTTTACTGAAAAAGGTCTCGAAAGATAAGCCAGTGCTGCAATAGTTACATGGCATTTGAAAGTAGGGTACCTGGAACACAGCCACTTGAGTTATATCTTGTAGTTTCACTGTGAATTCCACTCAAAACTGGATTCCAAGTGCTAATTTTTTTCATTTAAAAAATTCACCATAAACCTATAAAAGAAATTGAATGACATTTCCAGCTCTGGTTGGAAAGTATTGTTAAAATTATTTAGTGCTATCAGTATGTGTCACCTAGAGATGTATGTAAAAACCTGAAGAGAGAATGCAATCAGTCTTGTATTAGAAATTAGTAATGAACGGTAAGAGAAAGAGAGCATGTACTGAAGTTTTCAGTCTTGGGAAGAATATTTATTGTTAGATTGCTGTAGCTGTCAAATATTTACTGAAAATATGCCAGCCATAAGTACAGATTGTGTACTGTGGGCAATGGTACCAGCTCCTAATCATTATTCTGGGACAACAAAGATGGTGATTGAAGTAACGTCTCTAATTTAGGGAAAAGCTGCTACCACAGCTCCTTGAAACAAACCATATTCTTTGAGCTGCAGTTTTTGGCATGCAGTTATCAGCGAAAAGACCCAGTTATATAATCTAGGTTGATCAAATGAAATCCCATTTTGGCAGACAGTTACATGGGTTTGCTGAAAGGAAACTGGAGAATTATTTTCTAAGCGCAGGCATTGTGTATAAGGTTAACACACACACACAAAAAAAAGCTGATTTTGTCCTCCTACCAATTATTTTAATTTTTTTTTAATCAGAGTAATGCATAAATTTGAGTCAAAGTTAATAAATATGCATTTGTTCGGTATAATGAAAATTTTATTTCCCCAGAAGTCAGTTTCATTAGTAAATGATGGCATTTGTGTTTACCCCATGATAGACTTCAAAATTGACAGATATTTACTGATGTCCCAATCTAAGTAGTTTAATAAGGGCTAGCAGATGAATGTTGGGAAGGAATTTCCTTTACCCAGCTGTACAACATGGGCCTATTTTCAAAGGTGTATAATCTTGTTTCACAACAGAGAGAACTCAGAGCCAACTCAGTGGCTCTTACTGCAACTTTGTATTCAGGCTCAGCCAAAAGAAGCATTCATTGTAAATGTTTTAAACATAAAATATTACAATTTTTTTTAAGGCTATAGTAAATTCAATACTTCGAAAAGGCGTGTGTGGAATGGATCTACCTAAAACAAAAAGTATAAAGTAATTCCCACATGCCAGCTAACTAGAGCAAGTTTTTGACACTACTATGCTCAGCCTGTGACAACATTAAGGAATCTCTTTGTTCAGGGGTATTTGCCTTGTCTGTCATCACAATATTACAGTTTTAATTACCTGGCAGTGTTTCTTAGGAGCTCATTCATGTTTCAGGTATCCTTTCTTGTGGTGCCACTGTGCCAGCCCTCACTTGGGGCAGCCCCTGTGACGGGGAAGGCTCAGCCTGGCTACCACAGGCTACCTGTGAGAGGTCTGAGACAGGGCAATGGAATAATAATAACAGCTACTTATTTATACCAGATTCCCAAAGGACTGTGGTTCTGGAAAACGGTTAGGGCTTTCTCATTCCCAGAGGATTGAGAGCTGCACCGTGGTCAGAAGAAGCCAAAATTTTTGGGATTTAAGTGACAGGAACAGAGGACAAAAAGAGATACCAGGCCAACCTAGCACTTGCTGTCTGACATGCTGTTTATTTATGCTGTATACCTCAGCTCAATGAGTCATGCCTTTAAATAAGAGCAAAACAGAACTGACAAATAACACGTGAGGTTCCCTCCAGAGCTATTTTTCCCAGTAAATAGTCAACAAAACAGTGTCTGAGAGAGAAGCTGACAGCTCTTTCCAAGCAAACTAAGAACGCTTAAGAAGATGAGCAGCTACTTTAAGCTGGGAAAAACTGATGTGGCTCAGGAGCAGGCGAAACACTTTCTCCTGAAACATTGCTTAGGTATCTGGTCGCCTGTAGTGTTTCAGGCTTTTAGCTTGTGTCTGTAACAGTATTTTCAGTGAACCATATTAAAATGGACAAGAGTTCCAGTCTAGGGCTCTGTGAGACCTTGAGAGATGGCAAGAAAAAATGTGTTATAAGTTTTCTGCAGTCTTCTTCTGTAGAAGCTCATGTGATGAGGCAGGGTAATTTCCGGAGTAAGGAGAGTTTTATAAAGCTAAGAAAAGATGGATATGCCCTTCTCAAATGAAATCTCAAAATCTGGCAGATGGTTCTCTGAAGGTCTCTAATTTTATCAAATATTAAATGCCAAGCTGATTGCTGTGGTACTTATTTTGCCTCTAAATTAAAAAAAAATTCCATAATAGCATCTTCTGGAAAATATACTTTTTTTTACATGGAAATTATAAGAAAAGGTCCTCAATGATACTTTCTGTCAAAGGCAAAAAGATAAGAATAAATAATGAGGACTGATATAAAGCAATGTGATTTAAAGCAACAGGAAGCAATCATGTTTTCATACCCAAATTTCCTTTCCTGTAGCATTCATACTTAATTGGTTTGCAAAGAGCAGCTGAGCTGCACTGAATGATAACTTTTGTGGTGAGCTGATTTGCAGGGAAGCCAAGTCTACAGGATCAATTCATAACAGTTCACTTGGACAGCTATCAAAAAACTCCATTACCAATTCCTCAGTCAGTGACTTCCTCATCCAGTGGTCTTCATTCTTTTCAATGTTGGTGCTTAATTAAAAATTCTAAAAATTCTAGGTTATGTTTAAAAAATGTCATTATTTCAAATGTCATTTTTAGGTAGAAAATGTATTTAGGCAAAACTCTCTAAGCTGCAGGCTTTTTATTCAAAAGCACTAACTTAAAAAATCATTTTCAGTTGTGCACTGAAATAGCTTGACTGTCATAACTTGAGGATGTGCAAGACGGAGAAATTGGAAACTAATACAGTTTTCCTGAACACAGGTGAAGTTCAGCTGTGTCATTTAAAATCAGTGGTAACTGAAAACACCATTTCCATGTCCAGTAACCACCTCCAGCTCCGTCTCTCCTTTATCCCATGCTTTTTCATCCCTCCATGTCCCACCAGCAGAAGGTGAAGCAAGTTCCTGCCATTTGTGAACGTAACTCATAAATGGGCCTTCAGGCAGAGGATTGGGCTTCCAGACAGGAAATCAGCTGGAGCCTGCACTAGAGAAAAGATTCCTGCAGGCATCCTGCTTTTCCTTCGGTCTTCCTCAAGCCTCAGTTTGTCTGGTTACTGTATCTTCCTGGTCTGTTTCTCCCTAGCAGATCAGAAGCCGTTTCACAGCAGGGGCCCCGGCACAGCTGTCACCCATCACACAGCTCTTGCTCCATTTCTCCTGCCAGGGGCTCAGACTGAAGCAGCAGCTGATGTCAGGTAGGCTGGGCAGTGACACAGAAGGGACACTTCACAGTTGGAATTAGTTGCGTCTTAAAAGCTTTTCTCTTTTACATTTAATGACTCTTGTAGGTTTGGGATGATTTTTACTTTTCTGTGGATAACAATCAAGAAAGAGAAATTTCCAAAGCTTGTCAGTGTTGTCAGCCTAGAACCTGAAGTGAGCAATGAACAAAACCCCGAGTCACTGAGATTTGGCAGCTTGCTGGAGCTGGGAATGACAAGATATGATGTTTACTAATGACCATCTCTATTTTTTTGGTCTGGGTCAAGTTATTATTTTTTTCCTTCATGGCATTTAATATTTCAACATAACGGACTGAATAATAACCTAGAAAACTAAACACTACTTGGCTTCTCAGAATTGGGGGTTTAATATTTTATGCTGTAGTCAGCTTGAAAACAGAAAACATAACCAGGGAAATTAATTTGGTTTTGGGGGTATTTTGTTTGTTTGTTTTGTGAAACAGTCATGCTCACTTCACCAGCTTCTGTCACTCAGTGTTATTCTCTTAGACTCGTGTTCTCTCTCCCCTTTAGTTGTGCATTTCCGAGCTGAAGAGTTTTGGACATGGGAAATCTTAGTTCTGTTAGTCATCCTTCTCCCCACCTTTTCCAGCTTGTCTTGATTGTCTTTAAACAGAGAGTAATCAGAACTGCACCTCACATTCAACATACCAGTATTGCATAGGCTGATGCATTGGTAAGGTTTTGTAAAAATGTTGACTTTTCCTGATTCTTAAACTAAAATGATTCCACACATGTGAATTTGTCCTAGATGAGGTTTCCAGCTTGCCAGGATGGGATATGGCCCATGGTGTTCGGAAAAGGAGGAGCTCTTTAGGTGAGAACTCTCTTCCCCCATGCCAAGGTGCAAGTTGTCTAGTAGCACACACTTTCTCTTAGGCAAGAGCTGATGGAAAGAAGAGCAAAACTATGCAATGAATTTCTCATGATGGGGGAGTTGTAGTCTAGTGGAAAAAGCACTGGTCTAATGCCCACATGCCAAGCCTGGTTTTGTTTATGGAATAACCTTTAGGAAATCATCTCTCTCTGTACCTCAGCTTTCCCCTTAACAGCATTTACTGCTCTCCGTTGTCAAGCATTTGAATGTCAATTGATGACAGAGTCTGTGGGCCATGCCAGGTTGCATTCCAGAGGCATCACAAGCACTTGCCATTAACTGTTGTCCTTATTCTGTCCTTTCTAACATAAGGAAGAGCTCCTTGTTAAAACCGGTCTTTGTTCACCGATGTTACACCTGGGACTGCAGCCAGTAGTTAGTTCTGGATGTGGGGGAAAGCTCACACCTTAGGAAAACTCTTCTAGGAATTTACTGAAGAGGAGTTGGGCACTCGCCTCATCTGTGGCCCTGCTACCTGTGGCCCCCTCAAACACAAAAGCTTGTCCAAGGCTTATTTGTCTGAACAAATTAGCTGTTTTGGAAAACTCCTTGCACTACAAGGGAAACATGGATGAGGTGCTTAATAAACAAGTGGTTTAACTTTTGAGGATTTGGGAAACCTCTAACTTGTGTTCAGACATAAGACCTTCTGATTTACTGGATTTTTTAGCCAAATGTCTTTGCCTATTTCAACTGAATAATTCGTTTACCCAGCACAGGACTGGAACTATTCATGGAGCCATGGTCAAAACTGTCCTTGGAAAAATGCAGAGTTTTCTGCCACTGATTTCTTAATAGGCTGAATATTTTGTGAACCTTTTTTCCATATAAAATGATCTAGAAGTTCATGGTGAGCAGTGTACAATATAACAATAACTATGAAATATTAAATGGCAAAGATTTGATTCATAGCTCTATTTTTCTTGTCTCTGTTATGTTCAGGAGAAAACTCCTCAGATTTATTTCCTGGTGTTCACTTTGTAAACCACTCACATTTGTACAAAACAAAGACCACAGTGGCCCTGAATACATTTCTGTAATGTCAAAAATAAATGGTGCCAAAAAATGCTTATTGATACTGACACTGTTTAAAGATCAGATTGTTCCATAGCACTTCAGTTAATTTAAGATTCCCAGGATTTTTTACACAGTTAAATCCTTAATGCTTTTTCTTACTTACTTGACTTCTTCTATCCTTGGATTACTCTGAAGAAGCTGCTACCTCTACAAATAACTCTTCTCTTATGGACAGTTTAGGTACCCATAAAAGCTTCCTGTTGTTTAATACTGCCCCAGTGCACAAAATTTTCCAAAATCCTGGTCCTTGGTGGTTGACTCTATCTAGGAGAGGTTTTTGTTGTTTCAGCCTTAGACTGAAATTCTGCAATGGACAATGAAAATCCTACATGTCTTTTTCTAGTTGATTATGATACTTGGTTATTCAATAATTGAATACTTTTAATTCTTTTGTAACTAGATTCACTTTCAACCTGTTGTTTAAAAGCAAGGTCTAACCTAGTGGTGCTTGAAGGGGGAGATAAACTCTCTTTTTGCCCACAGGGACTGCGAGAGTGAGATTCCATCTCTTCCCACTCATGTTCTCTCCCCTCAGTCTTCTCCTTGCCAATGCTCTTGCCAGCCCAGTGACTACCTCGTTAATCTGCTGTGACCGTGTGACAAATTGTACCTATTCCTACTGTTAACCTTATGTGATGTTAAGTGACACTTGATTCATGGAGATGCATTAACTGAAAATAAATTACCCAGTCTGTCCCAGAAGTCATCACCATCATCTTTAGTGAAGTGGAAAACAGCCCCCAAACCCTAAAAGCACAAAATTCAATTGCTTCTGTATGCTGTTGATCCTGGCATTTTTAATATGCTTTCAGTTAAATGCCCAAACCCAGTTTATTTATAAGAATTACCCCCTGGAATCTGCCTGTACCTTGAAATCTGTGTGTTTGCACATACATCCACTTCTTTAAATTTTATTTGTGGGGACAGCAGGTGGTAACAGCAATAGAAGCAGCAGAAATACGCTAGCACGAGCCTCTTGCTGTGTAGCACATGATGCCACCCTGTCTAGCTGAAGTTATGCAAAACATTAGAAAGGAAGAAGAATGATTTCATATTCTAATTGAAAGAAAGAAAACGCTCATTCGGAGCAAGCTGATCTAATTTAGAATAATAAGGATTATGTGAAATTAATCACATCTAACTAAACCATGGTGCAATAGCATCGTGGCAAGGTCACCACTCACAACAGTATTAAAGAATGCCTAAATGATCCCTAGCTTGCAGCCAAATAGCCTCATTAGTACTCACATGAGCCCCACATTGCCTGTGCTGGGCCTGGGATTTATCCTTGAATACTGTGTGGATTGCTTGAAGTAGAGTGGCGCACTGGGTATTTCATAAACTGATTTTTTTTTAATCCTTTCTGAAATACTGTGATTATCTTTTCATTAGGAAAGTGCTGCCAATCAGACCAAACATGCAGGGGGATGGAGTGTTCTTGGATTCAATAAAACTCTCTGGAGTTTAGAGGGATAAACTCAGCTGCTGCTCAAATCATGGCAAGCAGCAAACTCCCAGATCAGAAAGGATAGGAACATCCATTTCCTGAGAGTTTCCGACATGGTGGTGCCTTTCACTGGGACTAGTACTTGTTAAGTCGTCAGATTTCTTCTGAAAATCTTCCATACAAGTGTGAAGGTTTTAATTACCTTCTCAGAGAAAGTGCAGATTAATCACAGTAGGAAGACTCTTTTATGAAAACAAGTCTGAGAGTCTAATTCTGATTTCATCAAAAAGGATAAGAAATATTTTATCTCCCAGTGGGCAGCCTTGATTTCACTCTATTTACTCTGAAAGCTCTTTTGTGGAAGGGAATTATGAGGCCAAGCAATACTACCAAATTTCGCTAATACTTTCATGTTGATCTTCCCTAGTTATTTCTGTTGCAGTCTACATTTCCAAGGTTTCTTATTCTATTCATCAGCTTTTTCCTCAAGTAATTTCTCAGCAACACTCTCTTGCATTTGTAGAGGTTATTTTTCCTTTATAAATCCATTGTAACTTGTAAAAGGATTTTTAAAGGGTTGCAAACACTAATCTAATGTAGAAAAAATCATTACATGGAAGTGAATGTGGCATCTTCTGTTTACCTGCTACTGTTGGCATTTGGTCCAACAGGAGTTGTGGGTTTTAAGTGTTTGTGTAGGACAAGGCTAAAAAGGGAGTCAGTCAATTGCTTTGCTCCAGAGTGTGGAATATGCAGCCTTTAAAGCTTGTAAAATGCCAGAACATACATGAACAACTTTTCAGTATCTTTTCAGAAAGCAAAAGCCATTCTTGGAGATGCAGCAGCTATAAAGCATGAAATCCACTATCCTAAAGCAAAATATGGGTCATTGCCATGAAATTGCCAGCAGTGAACTGTCCTGAACTCTGCTGCAGATCTAAAGTTCTTTTGGTGAGCTTTTCAAATGATTAGTGATGAATCAGTGTTTTCACTTGGCCAGAAGGTAGGATTCTGATATCTTGCTTACAGAAGTTTAATGAGCTCATTTCACCTTTTAAAGTACATTTTCTAACAGGGATTTCTCTTTCAGAAATAATTTAGGGTCATTTATATCACTTAATACCTGACATATAGAACTGCAGCATTATATTCTTTAGAAAAGAACCTTCCCCGAGGTGTATTTGATATGTGAAAATGAGAGACTGAAATTTTGTCACACAGTCATTATAGGCCAAAACAGTTTAAATCTCTACTTGACAACATTAAATTAATGATTATTAATAGAAACATTTAAAATTATTGAGAACATTACAGTATGATAATCTTCATATCACAGTATATTACTAATAATACACCAAATCACAACGGTAACTTAAATTTAAAATGCTAGTAACAGTTCTCATTAAGTGCTTTTCTCCAAAATGGTGCAGCTTTCCTTTTCAATCCCTCTAACACCATATTCTGCATGTCCCTGTGGAGGCTTAGATCCAAAGACTCCCTCAATTTTAAGCTGACATCTAGAACTGAATCAGTTGTTTTGTGATAAGCAGGTCTTTACTTGAGAAGCAAAAGATCCAGGTCACCATGATACAGACATTTAACACCATATTTTGCAAATTACAAAGCTGGGTACTAGCTTCAATAGAAAGAAAGAAAATGAGAATTGGACTAGCAGAAAATGATATTACTGTTATATTTTATTTCTTGAATGAAAATGTGGAAATGACTGTGCCTGTTCTTAGATGGAGAATTAATTCCGGTGCAAGATAAATAGAATGCTAACAGCTAAAAGCTGTGCCAGGTAATTGGCCTTTTACAATTAGGTAAGGTGTGTGACAGTCAACCAAAGTCTTTGAAATTACTACAAAAATGGTTACTTAAAGTGACAGAACAAGCAAGAGGTATTCAGATGTTCCAACACATTTGGAGCTGGAAGATTTTAGCTGAAAGAAAGCACTTGCTCTTGCAAACCTTTCTCTGTAGGTGCAAATGAGATTTATAGGAGGTTTAGAACTGATTTTTGGGTACAAGTCATCTGGAAATCATTGAAAGAAATGAAAATGACATGAGGGCTACAAGGAGTGAGGATATTTGCATCACAGTGCTGTTGCCACTGTCTCCTGATGCTCTGAGAACAGAAATAGATTTGCAGGGAGAACACTGCTTGTTGTGGGATTTGTGACTATTCCTAACAAATGGGACTGGGCGAGGGTTTAGACTTGACATTAAATCAGAAGATGAGGAAATTTAATTTCAAATCTAGGCAAACTGTGGCAGTTGATAACTGGTGGCAAGAAAATAGCTGCTTTTCTGTGTATGTGGATAAAAAAGAATACCAATTGGAATTGTCAATGGAAATGGAAAAGATTTAGTGAATTGAGGATGGATGAGTTGCTGCTCAGCACAAGCATAGGGAAGGAACTTAAAGCCCTGAACCATACATGACTTAGTATTTTGGCATGTATATCAAATGCTACTTGCACATCATCACTATTTAATTTTTTAAATTAAATCCACTCCTCAAAATAACCCCAGACCCCCACAAGTTAGATATTATATATAGCATATATTATGTTTTTTAAGTTGTGGAACTGTTGACTATGTTCTTTTTTTACTTCATTTGCATGAGGAAAGGGAATACGGGAGGAAAGAAAGGAAAATAGAAAAAGCAAATACATTTAATAATTTCCTTTGAGCATTGTACTTGCTGCAACTTATTTTTGATTCCACAAGTTCACTAAACATTCTTGGATGACAAATGGCCGGAGGAGTCAAAGTATCTAAAAGAATAAGTCCTAGTCCAGCACAGACTTGGTTAAAAACAGTATTCATTTGCAGTAGGAAGAAAACCCAGGAAGGAGCCGAAGGGAAGGTTGTCAGAAGGTGGGGTGAAAGTAAGTGGAGGTGTCACATGCACCAGGAACTGTGAGAAATGTGGTTCTTTTGAGGGAAGGCAACAATTTCTCAAGGTGATTTTAAAAGGCTCTAGCTCAATGAACCAATTTTTGTGTCAGCTGTACAATTTGAGGGGTTGGGATCAGGTGCAGGGGACAGAAACTGTAAATCAAATAATGTCAGAACAGCCTGAGCAATAAAGTCTTGATTTGGGTGAGTCAGAGCCTGCACTGGGGTGGATGGCTACTTTTTCTCTAAGACATCTAGTCAGTCTCTGTGTTAATTCTTCACGGGTGGCAGTAGCAGGGTCCCGCAGGGAATTATTGGAGTACCTGCAGCCTGTTGAGGTTGGGCTTCCCAAGCTTAAAGAAAGACCAGTCCATGCACGCAGTTCTGTCTCATTTAATTGCTGTATCAAATATGACCAGCAAGCTCTGTGGGGCTGTAAGGCTTGTGTCCCCCATCCCGCCATGCACACACTGCACATTAATATCAGTGTTAGATGGGGCTGGGTTATAAAGCTCAGTGGGGATCACTAAATCTAGAGGTGTAGAGACACAAGGCTTCACAAGAATAAAGATTACCAGCCAGCAGTGTTTATCAGCAGAGCCACACAGTGGGACACAAAACATTTGGAGTTAAGCCGATGCGCTAAGTTAACATAATTTATTTTCTGTTCAGCCACTCCAACATACTTTGCAACTGTGTGCTACTGTTTTAGGGATTGATGCTTCTCTTCATAAATATTGTTTTGTGGAAGCTGCCTGTCTTCAGAAGTGATGGAACATAAAGCATGCATGAAGATGACACGATAGCCAAAATTAAGTATACACTGATAAGACAACTTTGAGCTGTATCCTTAGATACCAAGTAAGATTCTAGTCCAATTAGTGTCGAGTTTTCCCTTTTGCAAGATAATTTATGGTTTGTTTGTCTAAGTGTACAAAAGCATGTAAATCTAAAGTTGAAGTTTTAGCCTCAGTGCTCTCTCCAAACATATGTTCTCAGCAACAGCAAATGCTCTACCTAAATTTAGGTTTCAGAGGCTGCTTTGACAATTTTAAAAGCCACTTTATTTCTGACTTAACCTAAAATTACCTAGTGGTGATGGTAAGCTGTTCCATTGCTTTAAAGAATCATCCTAAAAGTTGTGGTACTGATCTGGCTTAGAGGGGAATTCATCCCCAACATATCTACCAAAGGATCCAAGGCTAGTAAGGTTTACTAGTCATTAGTTGCAGAGGCTGTTTAAAAGTTGGTAACATGGATCTGAATTGTCTCTTCCAAAGTATTTTGACGTGTCAAGGGAATGGAAGAGGAAAGGAATTCTTTTGTTCGTAGTTTTGCCTTCTATTTCTTTTGCCTGAACTGGACAGTATGAATAGAGATTTGGAAGGGAAAAAAATTATTTTAAAATTTCTGGTTTAGGAATATACAGTAAGTATGTGCTTTGTCAGTGTTCCAAATGCGTGCTGTTCACAGTTTTTACAAACTTCATGCTCAGTTGTCAAAACTTATGCAAAACTATGAAGGCACATTCTTTGTTGTCACCCCTTTCTTCACAGCTGCCAGACGTGGATCTTTTTGCGTGCTATTAGAAGGGAAACAGAGTGCAAGTACAGCTTCTGTCCTCTTTGTGAGAGACAAGGTTACAAACTGACTAACAGGATTTCTCAGTCTGCAGAAAATTCACTGTCTCTTTTGAACGAGAAGGAAGTGTCATGCAGACAAATCACGTAGGTAAAAAAGAAATTAGCATATGGTGGCATGAAGCAATGAGTGGTTTTGACAGACTGCAATCTGGTACAACATATATTTCACAACTTTCCACGCTTATCACTCTGTCAGTTTGTGACCAAAGAATATACAATCCTTCTGAAAGCAAAGGAGAATTACCCAAGACTTGATCTGAGTTCAAGTTGCAAGTTTTTTCCACTGGGATTCTAGATACAGAAGTAAAATATTTCTAGCCACTTTATTAGTAGGAGACCTATTTTTTTTTCTATTAAGAATAATGAGAAATGCATTGTTTCCACATAATCAATTATTTACTAGAATATTTTGGGCTTTTCAAACCCTGCTTTATATTTGTAAATGCATCAGTTTAATAAATAATTGTCAAGGGAACAGAACAGTGCCTTGTAATTTATTATTATTATGTACAGGCTACTAATAGTCTTTTTTTTTCTTTTTACACAGCACACTACAGCTTCTCAAAATTTAGAGCAGAGATTAATTTGTTGTTGCAAAGATTATGTAAGGGCATGACCCATGTCCCATTGATGCAAATATCAGAACTCCAGAGACTTCAATGGAACCAGAAGTGGATTTTGAGGTTGCTGATAAGAATTAGGAAAAATCATCATTAAAATCTGAAAACAGTCATGCAGGACAAAGCAAGGTATGTGTGTGTGTATACATTTTGGTGAGCAAGGCAGCAGGGAAGTTGCTCAAATCTTTGAATTAGTAATATCAATTAAGGAAAAAGGACCCCTTTTGTTTGACAAAGTAGTTTCATACCTTTTAGGTTAAGAACACTTGCACAGCCTCTCTTTCCAGTTCTAGACAAAACGTGTTTACATGGCTGGTGATTTCACCGATGAGCTGAATGACAGTGGGGAGCTTCAGGGCAGTCCCACACGGCTTTGCTTTGAGGCTGCAGGAAGCAGCAGGAGCTGGAGCAGCCCAGGGTTGCAGGGTAAGGCAGAACACGAGGCGCTGCCCTGAAAAGCAAACTTTTCACTACCTGCCAATTATTTGTAGCCCAGGGAAGCAGAGAAGTCATTCCAGTAATTTCAGCAGGTTTGAGATGAGGTCACCTTTCGTAACTCAACCCTTTCAACTCCAAATACAATTTCATTCGAGTCAAGGAGCTGGGAAATACAGTTACTAGTGATTTGCCCTACAACCTGTATGATGTCCCTGCTCTTGTTTCAGCTAAGAGGATGGACAATGCTCAAAGAAAACAAAAGTTTCTGTAAATCCTACATTTATCTTCTCCATGTAGGTAAGTATTAACAAGAAAAGTTACCTGTAAAATTACCTACATTGTGCCTTTGCATGCAAAAAACCCATCTAAATCAGCAGTAGATGCAATGGCACCCTTCCATTGCCTACAGCTTCAAGATTTGTTTATATTCTGTGGAATAACCATTCAGATGTTGTTCATTTTTAATGCTGTTTTATAACTTGTAATGAGCAATCATAGTAATAAAATAAGGATATATGAAAAAACAAATGTCCATGCTAACCATAAACCCAGACTATATCTGCAGTATTTAGATGAGAGCTTATTACCATTTAGTTGTTCCTGATACACTTGGATGCTTTTTACAATGAACAACACAACACTGCCGTCCACGAGGACAGACTGGCCTCCAGGTTTGGCCCTTTATCTATGACAGGAATGAAATCTGCTGAAATGCATCTGGCTTGTTTGTTAATTGAAGAGCTCCTAAATGAGGTTTCTGTTACCAGCACAAAGTGGAGGGGGAAGAGGGAAAAGGAAAAGAGGTACAGGAAAGGATGTGTGACCAGAGTACATGAAGGTGGCTTCAGGCTGTACCTGCTGTAGTTAATGGATAGTTCAAGGAAAGGTGCTGGGAAAATTTACCTCAGAAGAAGTCGGTCCCTGTGATATGGAGCGTAAGCTCAGCAGGATCATTATGGGCCTAAAAGACCAAGCTTTTGTAGCCAACAAGGCAAGCCTAAGAGAATGTGAAAGGGCTGTCAGCATCTAAGTCAGTCTAATGAGCATTTGCCTTCCAGAACAAGGCTTAGAAAGCCTGTCACAGAGGGAGCCTGATGACATTGATCTCAAGTGGAAAACACATGGCAATACTGCACCAAAGAAAAGTGACATCTCCTTCCACCAAGGGATAATAAAGACAGTCTTTGCCATGGACCTACACCTTAAGAGAGTGTTGTCAGCACTTAGAGAACTGAACCAGCACAGGGTAGTGCAGGCATTGGAACTTCTCTCCATTGATTTCCACTCAATGGAATTTATTTTTTTCAAAGATGACACAAAATGTCTTTGGTCTTGTTGAGCATATTTACTTGGCTGAGCATGGATTGGTGGTGAACTCTTCCTTCTCCAATTTTCCTTGGCAAGACAGAAACTCTATAAATAAACAGCCTTTGCTAGACCTTCCTTCCTTCTTTTCTATACTTCCCTTGTACAGGTAAAGTTATGTAGCCAGGGCATGAAGCATGTTCTATACAAAATCTAATTTTGCAGCATTGTCCCTGGTGATGTGGTTTCCTCATGAAACATCTATCTCTGTGGGGGTGGGAAGTGTTGCCAGAACAGGTTTCCGTATTGTTATTGCCTTCTCTGGATACTTTTTGGCAATTTCTTATGTGACTGACTAAAGCAAGTTGCTACTCAATGTCTCATTGTACAGTACGAAGGGGATATTACCTGTGCTAGTAAGAGCACAATTGCCATACTGGGCAATTTAAATCAGGCTGGAAGAGAAATCAATGCATATTCTCAACTTGGTCCCTCTGCTAGACCTTACCTGTCATTATTATTCATATTTAAACTGCAGAGGCATTTTTTTGCAGCCAGTTAGCTGAATGCACCTTAGTAGCCTCCATGGCCTTACCTGAGTAGCCTCACCAGCCAGGTTATGTGGGATGGGATTCTGTCACGTCTCCTCTGGCAAGAGCGGCTGTACTGCTGGGAAAGGGGTCTTCAGGAGCTTCCTGTCCTCTCAGTGAGTTCAACGGCCAAAGTTTGGAAAATTACTTTTCTGTTTGAGCTTTGGGAAGGGCCCGTAGTGGCGTTGGCACAAAGGGGGCCAGAAGGGCAGATAAAATCTCTGCGCTGTCTCGTTTGGGCTGGGCATGGACCTCACGCAGGAGGCCATGTACCCCCAGCATAATCCCTTTCCTTTTGCTCAGCCCGATCCGAACGTGAGGAGAGGTCGGCTTGGGAGTTTCAGCACCCACCTTGGGCATTTCGAGCCTGAGCTGGGAAGACACAGGTGAGTGGGGTGCAATGCTGTGAGGGGGTCCGAGTGCTGTGAGATGTTGGGGGGGCTGGGGCAACAAGGTGAGGGGCAGGTGTGTGAGAGTCTGTGAGGGGGGTCCCAGCGCTGTGAGGGGCAGCTGTGAGGGAGTCCCACTCCTACGAGGGGGTCCCAGCGCTGTGAGGGGTTGTGAGAAAGGAGTGGCGCTGTGAGGGGTCCCAGCGCCGTGACGGACAGTTTTGAGGGTGTCCTGGCGTCTTGCGGGGGTCCCAGAGCTGTGAGGGGCAGTTGTGAGGGTGTCCTGGCGTCTTGAGGGGGTCCCAACGCTGTGAGGG
>VZRS01002180.1:84888-104530 GCA_013398055.1 Ifrita kowaldi | reverse complement strand
CGCGGGTTGCTCCCGGCCGTGCGCGCTCTCTCCTCTACCGCGCCGCGGGGTCCGTCCCGGCCGAGCGCCGGAGGGGCGGTGGTCCGGCCATGGCGGGGCGCGGGCGGCGGCGCTGAGGCGACTGAGGCGGGGGGGTCGGGCCNGGGTGTCGGTCCCCGAGCGGACGCCATGCGGTCCCTGAACATCACCCCGGAGCAGTTCGCGCAGCTCCTGCGGGACAACAACGTGACGCGGGAGCAGTTCATCGCTCTCTACGGGCTGCAGCCCCTGGTGTACATCCCGGAGCTGCCGGGGCGCACCAAGGTAGCCTTCGTCCTCATCTGCGTTCTCATCTTCGCCCTGGCGCTCTTCGGCAACTGCCTGGTGCTCTACGTGGTGACCCGCAGCAAAGCCATGAGGACCGTCACCAACATTTTCATCTGCTCCCTGGCGCTCAGCGACCTCCTCATCGCCTTCTTCTGCGTCCCCTTCACCATGCTGCAGAACATCTCCTCCAACTGGCTCGGTGGTGGGTGCCGGGGCCGGGCCGGGCCGGGCTGGGCTGCAGGGAGGGGGCAGCGGGGAGGACGATGAGGGGCAGCGCCTGTGGCAGCGCCGCCGCCGAGACCTCCGTTCCCCCGTCTCCGAGGAACCCTTCCCCTTCCCGCCCCCTGCGAGGGATCCCCTCTCCATCCCTCCCTCGGGTTATGTTAAAACAACCCAGTGCGCGTTCCTACTTGTGTTCCTTAAAAGTTGTGATGTGCGTGTGGGACGCGGTTCGTTGTGTGGAGCTGGCGAGGAAGCCTTGCCGTACTACTTTCTCTTTTATTTTTCTTTTCTCGCTAAGTAATGAAATCTGTCAGGCAAGTGAGATATCAGTCTTTATACAGCTTAAGTTCCTCTGACAACTGTCAGCTCAGAGACAGACCTCCTTAACCTTTTGTGAGGACAAAGAATGTCCTTGGGGGAACAGGTGACGGAGAGAACATGTAGAATTTATGCTGAAATAATGTATCCTTTTAAGTTTTTCATTCTTTTTTTCTTGCGAACTATGTTATGTTCCTCTTGATGTGAAGGACCTTTTGGCAAAGCTTCCCTGATGCCTAGAAAGAAGGATTTTCTTTTTTCCTTTTCTATGTATCCTAGTTCCAAAGTAGTAAGGAAAAAGCAGAGACAGGTGCAGTAAGACTGTGTATGGTATTTGTCTTCCTTTTTTTTGTTCTTAAAACAGTGTTTGACAATTGTAAGTAGAAAAATAAAAGGAATGGTTTTGCAGCAAGTAGCAGACAACATCTTGTACAACCACAAATTGAAATATTTTTCAGAATATTTCAGAATGAGCAGTAAAGATGTTGATAAAGTGACACATTTATGTTCCAATTTCCAAGGCTTCCTGTGTTTCTGTTGTTGGGAGACAGTGAAGGTTATTGTCAGAACATGGAGATTTAATTCCACAGACTAGAATGCTGGGTGGGAATTGGCAGGTCAGAGGAGACTTGGAGCACATGTGAGAAATGGGCTTTATTACAGAAACTTTAGTGAGAAGTGATGAATCCAAAACTCCTGGGACTACTGATGCGAAGGACAACTGTGCTATTTTCTTACGAGCTGTTTTGGGGAAGATAACCTTTGTGATTCTTCCCTCTCCTAAGGGAGGCTCTGATCTGTCAGCTTGACCAAACATCTGATCAGAATCAGCTGAAGCCTCCATGTGGGCCTCCATGTGAATTTCAGGAGATAAGGCACGGGCATGTGGAACAGTATGGGGAAAATCTGTATGTCTTTATTTACACTCTAGTACTGAGGTTGCCTGACAAAAATCTAGAAGTAGTGAGTGTAAATGGTATAGCATGATTACAGCAAATCTCTTCAGATATTCAGAATTTGGGTAACTGAAGTACAGTGTTCTGTGGGGATTACTGTATTTTTTGTCTGCCCTCTTTGCTGTGCTAGAGCATTTTCAGTACCAGTGAATCCATAGGTCTTTTGATCTGGTGAAATTTTTAGCTTTAACTCACACAGTATTGGGAGGACATAATAAGTAATATCATTGATGTGTTTTAACCCTTTGCTCTCAGGGGTGAAGGGTGTGAAGTAAAATTGAGGAAAACAAATACATGAACTGATGGTATCCCAAGGGTATCTGGTTCCTGATGCTTACACCTTGAAGCACGAGTGGTGATTACAGTCGTACTGCCAATCAGAGCCTGCCAGTCCTGGAGGAGTCTTCTCCTTGCTAGCTTAACTGGTTTAATTTGCCTTCTGCCTTTCATTTTGGAGTATGAAAAAAATCTTGTTGTCATCCACTGTAATGCAACATTACTGAGTAGTGCAAGATCCAACTCTGTTATAAAAAAGGTGATTTGACTTGTGATATATCCTTGGTGGACAAAGTGGGGCATCCTGAGGCACTTGATGCTAGAAATTTTTTGGGGATTCTGAGACTTTAGTCACTTTATCTCTTTATTTATTTGCATCACTAAAACAAGCATCTCTACTAGGTGTTGTGAACTGAGATATGTATGTTTTGTACTTGTCTTTTAATTTAGATCTGGTTCTTCATTTCCATGCTTATATATGTGTGTTTGTGTTTCTTCCCCTTCAGAAGCCCACAGAAGAGTGAGAGAGGGGAGGAGAGAACTGCAAACACTGTAATACAAGCAGAAGAACAGCCACAGTTTCAGAGTAGCTGAAGCTGTGACTTTTTCCATAGTATTTTCACTAATGCACTTTTAACTTCCCCTGCAGTTAAAAAGCTCAGTGTGCCTCACTTTGCCTGGTGATTAAGCAGCATTAACACAGACCCTTTAACTCTATGTGGGTAGCAACTGGAAGCAGCACCATATTGACTAAAAATCGGTGAATTGGTCCTGCTATTGATTCTCTGATCTCTTTAAGAGTCTGTGTAGTCGTGTGAGTGTAATAGTGACAGTATATGATTTGATTTCCAAATTTAAACTATGCAGCTGAAATGGCTGTAATTTCTAGGGGAGCTTTTAATGAAAATCCAGCACGCTCCTCTCTCTGTAATGCGGAAGAAAAGGAAGATTGTGGCTTTGTCAGAAATGGTGACTGTGATCATATTTATTGGTAAGCAGGAAAAAATGGGAACTCAAGTGGGAGTAAACGGGCACATACAGCAGTAGTGTGTCTTGGTGCAAGCTGGAGCAGTTGAGGATTTGCTCTCATATGGTCATAGGTGGGAGGCAGCAGTACTGGTCTTGTCGTACTGATGACAGCACTATTAAAGATAAATTTGGGCTTTTGTCTCTCGGTCAAATATTGCAACCGTTGCTTTGTTTCCTGACACTGCTTAGTTAACTGAGTGATAGTGTTGTCTTTGCAGAACTGTCCAGGGCGACTGGAGAATTAATTTAATGTTGTGTAATATAACAGCCCTGGCAAAAGATAAGGGCACAACTGGAGCTTAAAGTACATCAAGCACTGTGCTACATTCTTGTGAATTTTGCATCAGTTGGAACGTGTATTCTCAAGACATATGTCAGAGGGTGACTTTCCCTGTCACTTTGAGAGTAGTGAGTCATCTGAGGCACTCCTGAACACACAGCAGCTTTTGAGGTTTCCTCGTGTATCTTGTCCGGCCTCCAGCTGCCACTCAGGAGAGGGGTGGGTCTTCTGCATGTTGCTGTCACATCTGGTGCTTCTTGATGTGACAACTTTCTCTTCTCTAAAGGCTGGGTGAAAAACTAAGTGGCACCTTCTACCCAGCTGAGTCTTTAAGGTGCTTTCTGTTACTTACCAAATGTCTTGTGTCAAGCAGTGTATTACCTTACTGAGACCTTCCCTCTATGAGAACGCATAAAGCTTCCTTGCTGAGGGATGAAAACGGAATCTTGCATATATACCCAGGAACTGATGGAAAACAATGCAACACCCTTAGGGATATCATCTGTGTGATGATGACTGACGTGTTCTGCCCCGAGTTACAAAATGGGAGAAAAATCAACTTGCTTGCTTCAGGTGAGGTGGGGAGAGCTCATTACAAGCTGCAATAGAAATTTTAGTGCAAGGGCTTGATCAACAGCATTTTACCAGAGGAAGGAGCAATTTGACTTTTATCAGAGAATGGTTTGAGGCTTTTACTTATGCTACCCTAATAAAAGGAAAACTGATATTTGAAATGACTAAATCACGGTCCCAGCCACAATGTCCGATAATGAAGGCATAAAGCATTGTTTAAGGGAATGCCATTTATATCTGCGGTCTCTGAATGTGTTATCATTGAGTAAACTGTTCACTGCTTGAATAATCTATGCAGTTTTTAGCAAGCAGTGCATAAGGAATACTTTTAGCCTCTTGAAAAAGAGAAGCATTAGCAAATTAGTTATTTTCATTCCCAGTGTTCCTCTGCAAATGATTTTCTTTCCCAGTTGGAAGTTGTCAGTATTAGATGCTGCAGTGCTGTCTTGACTGACAATCTATTGGAAGTGTTTCCTGAAAGCCTAACATTGTGGAAATTTAAACGTTTTGATACATACTTAACATATTAGTTAAAGTGTTATCATTATTTAAATTAGTCAGAAAAGTCGGCACTTCTCTGTACTGCCTCCACTGCAGAAATGAACACAGTTCCAGTGATTTTGAGGTGATCCCAGCACTTTAGCCTTTAACCCAGCACTGGGGAAACTTATGGAGTGAGATTACTGAAATCTTGACTGAATCTCACTGAAGTGGACTTTTGTTCTTCGTGTTTGTTAGCCTGTCACTAATTGTCCTCTTTAGGTAGGATCTGAAATTATGTTTTGAAGAATATATTGCTCAAGAAGAAATAAATAGTGAAGTAATTCAAGAGCTTTTATCATAAAGATAAAAAGCAAATCCACTTTTATTTTCAGATTGGTTGAGAGATACAGAACTTCATTGTATTCTTAATCCAGTGTTGATTTATTATAGGCGAGTGTGTCGTGGCAAGGGCATAGCACCTGATACAAACAACTAAAATATATGCCAGTTGTGTTAGTGAGTAGAAATAAGACTTGAATAATACTAGCTGTTAAACTGTGTAGTCTCCAAACCATGTTCCAAACAGCCCCATTTTTACCAGCTGGATTATAACAAAGATTTAAGATAGTATATTCCTTTAAAATCTTCTGTTACTCTGTGTTAAGTCTGAACACAAACATGTGGAAATTAGCTTGAAATGGTTTTAATGTATGACACACTGGTTTTTACCTGTCTCAGTCTTATTTTAATTTCACTGTATGTACTATGATGTAGTAGCATAATTAATTTGGGTTTTTTTCTCAAAACTTACCATGTCTTCCTTGTAGTAAAATTTGATACTTTTTTCTCAGATTTTCTATAAGGAACTTTCAGTTAACAGACACTTGGGAATGGGGTTGTACCAATTTCTTCTTGCCGCAGGTGAAACTTGTTTTACACAAATGGATTAAATATTAGGTGAAATGTACATGCAGTATTGGATGGGAGACTAGACCTCAGTACCCATTTCCCTAATAGTCAGTATGGAAATTTGGAAGTGTTGTGGGTTTTTTTCCTGGCTGTGAAAATCTGTAATTGTTCTTTTGAGATAGTCCATTTCAGTGGGAGGTCCTGAATGTGAAGCCCTACTTGGTAAGGCTTTCTCCTCGAGGCTGGAGGGACAGGATTTGAGGCTGTTTTTCCCACACTCCCCATGTTCAGTGATTGCAACATTCAATTAGTTTAAAGGGAAGAAATAAAAAGGCATCATCTGTGTTTTGGAAAGACTTGGAACTAGTAAAACCTACCTCACCTCCAGTCTCACAAGCAAGGTTGTATTTTGTGACCAGTATGATCTCCATATAGAGGTTCTGTTTCAGGCTATCCCTGGAATAACCAGTGTGATCATTCTGAATATCTTAGTATTCTGAAATCATAGCTTCATGTTGTCTTTTTCCTTTTTCTCTGCACTGCCCCAACCCAACTGCCACCATTCTGAAATAATTACCTTATTTAACAGTAAATTTCATTTTCCATGTGTAAAGATCTGTTAATGTTTGTAATTTGAAAACATAGGTTATATAATTTAAAGTATTGAAAGACCTGGAGAAAGTCTTTAGCAATTATCTAAGCAGTTGGGAATGGGTGCTGTATGTTTATAAATAAAATAATGGTTTTGAAAACTTAAAAGAGGCTTTATGTGAAAAACATTCACTATTCTGCCAAGTGCAATGACTCCTGGTATCTCAGGATTGAATCCCATTCAAACACAGTAAGGATGGTGGAGCTGGATCTCAAGTGTGTTGATGTCAGATTTCCATGGAAGTTAATGGATCTTCAGTTGTCCCTGACATTCTAAACAGTGTATTTCCTTCCCTTTTGCCCCCCCAGCAATCTGTTTTAAATACTTCAGTGAAGAGAGTCGACTTCCTTGCTCAGCAGTCTCTTAACCTTGGTGAACATTTGAATTTCAAGCACTTGAGGGTCTTACGATTTCAGAAACTGGGAAGCATTTGTATGGTGAATGACAATTCAGGGCACGCACAAGCGTCCTGAAGGGATATGGTACTGTTAATAAAAGTTCTACCCAGAGACCCTGTGCATGGTGGTGTCAGAAGCTTCAGGGAGGCTGAAATATTGTTCTGTTTTTACTTTTGATACCTAGAGGCTTTTTGAGTAGCTTTTACCTACTATTCATTTGAAAGTGTGATGGTGTTTCTTGGTTATAAAAAAACCTTGTGGCTGTTTTGCTGTGGCCTCCAAGTCCCCAAAGTGTGTGCCGTGCCACGTGTCTCAGAGCAGGTGTTTCTATTCCAGCCAGCTCTGTCTAATGCAAACCATCCTTTTGCTTCCCATTTCTGGAAGTGCTAATGTCACTCCTTGTCCAGCTCAGTAGGCTCAACCTGCAAGGATTACGTAGACTTTTGCTTTTATTACCTTTATAATGGCTACTTTTATATAGCTTAAATGATCACTTTTTGTGTGTTTGTCTTCAAAGAGGTGAAATAGGTTTTATTGCAGCCTTTTCTCCTGGGAGTTCAGCTAAAGGCATAGTGAGTGGTAGTCTGTGCTCTTTGACAGTGTGGTTACTGGGAAGAAAATGAGAAGACATCTGTAAAAAAACAATGGGCATCTGGGAATTGGGAGTTCCTGAGCTGAGCTCAGGTCTTCCCTTTGTTCTTTCAACAGTTGTGCACCAGCAAGAAATTCCACCAGACTGATGGAACTTCAGTGAAAGTCTCTGTGTTATTTTGGTACTTGAGTGGTAGTGATACTTCTTTGCTTCCTAAGAATGCCCTGGAATGCTGGGACTTCAGTGGAGGAGTAGTGCATTACGGGGAAATCCCTGTAAGGCAGTATAGTTCAAGTGGACGTTATTTAAGTCTGGCCTTAAGAAACAGCCTTTGGTGAAAGTTTGGATTGGTTTTTTTCAGCTTTGTTTTGTGTTTGTCTGCTGGTTTTTGGTTTTGCCCCAGCTGCAGCACTCAGACTTGAACTGGTTTCCTTAGTGAGACAGGAACTTAAACATTTCATTAACAAGTTTTGCTTTTCTGTTTGCTATTTGTAGCAGGAGTCCCTTCTAACTTAGTGAAGCAAGCACTTGAAACCAACTCTTTGGTCGCATTCACCATTTGCCATGTGTAGAGCAGGTAGGATTTGAGCTTGCTTTTTGTTTTATCTCACAGCAGAACTTTAAGCCCATTGGGTGAAGGACTGTAAATTTGACAGAATGGATCTGGTGCCTGTATGTGCAGCACATTCTATAATGGGTGTAGTGAGAAACCGATGAGATGCTGAGTTAGTAAGATATTGGCTGTGTTTACTTCTTTTTTAAGGGGGTTACTTTTTTTAAGGGGTTTAAGGGGCTTGCTTAGAAAGAAGGAAGAAGCAGGGGAAATTTTATTGTATAAATTGCAGTTGATACAAGATGTGAGGATGTCTTGTCTTGCTCTTCCTGATGCTCTGGAGAAATACATACCAGGTGAAAAACAAACATGCAGCCCAATGCATCCTCATCCATGCAGTTCCTACTGCCCATGCTAAGATTTCATTCAAGTAACTTGAAACTGGGCTGCATGGTATATTTTTATTCTGGTTTAAGCCAGATCTGTGTGCGCTTCCATTGTGTTCTGTGTTGAGTATGTGCTTGAAAGGTGCTTGATTTCCACCCTTTGCTGCTTGTCATCTCCTTCCATTTCTGGGGCCACAGAAAAAGGGATTTTTGGACAGCTAGAATTGGTAAGACCAGTAGCAAACCAGTTCCTTCTTGTAAGCTAGAGTGGCTTTTAGCCTAGCCTAGCAAGCAGTAGTTTCCCTGTTCCTTGTTCCCTTCATGGAGGATAGGATTAAGTTTTCAATTTTCTGTTTGTTTTCTGTCTGTTTTCTATGTTGTTACTGCTTAAGGTGTCCATAGCATCTTAAAGCTTGACTGAAAATTGGGTCAGATATTTCTTAGGCTGTTTTGAGTTTATGGATTGTAGCTGAGTAAGGTAGAAATAATGATCAAGTACGGAAAATAACCCTGACTGTTGCTGAAATGAATAGCTGATACTGAACTGTAGGAGTGTGGGGGGACTGTGGAAATATGGACAGAGAAAATTATCTCAGGGTCAAAAAATGAGTAAACGAGAAGTCAATTGGGAAGAGCATTAAGGTAAATTTTTTTACAGAATAATTTATACCACTTTCTAAGATGGTTAGTGGTAATGAGTAATGGGGAATGACTAATATCTTAAAAATTGAATATGGACTCTTTGGGAAGCTGTGGCAGCAATAAATCCTGAAGTTGCATAAATACAATAGAAATCTGTACAACTTAGAAAATCCATGCAGGAAATTGCATGTGGCTTGGACAGTGCCTCTGACATAATTTGTTAATCAGCAGAAAGGGAGACTTGGAGAACAGAAGGATGATGAAGAGGTTGAATTTTTCCTCTTATGTGCCTCTTTGAGGACTTCTCTATATATCTTGCTTGACAGGATGATGCATTAAATGCCAAAATGTACAAATAGAGTGATGTCTAAATGAGCTTAAGGAGTGGATTTGCAACAGTGGAGAAGGTAAACTTTTAAACAGGTAACACTCAGACCTTCATAAAACTGGAGAGTAATCTGTCAAAATGAAAAAAATAATAAATGTCTCTGTAACTTGGCATGTTTGAAAACAGATGATGGAAGACTTGGTCAAAAGTGAAATAGGAGTAAGTGTCAGACTGGTAACAGAGCAAGTGAATATGTCCTTAGAAATCTTGGTTCTGCAGGTATAGACAGCAAAGAATGGCTATGGAAAGCTGCATTTGACAAATGGCTTAAATAGGTGACTTTACAGTTTAAATGTTACAATAAATCTAAGAGTCTTAGTCTGTTATTTTTAGTAATGGAGTCTAGTATTAATAGCTGTTGCATGCCTTACTTACTTATTGCAGGTGCCTTCGCTTGCAAGATGGTGCCGTTTGTGCAGTCCACTGCTATTGTAACTGAGATTCTTACAATGACCTGCATTGCTGTGGAGAGACACCAGGGAATTGTGCATCCACTAAAAATGAAGTGGCAGTACACCAATAAAAGAGCTTTCACGATGCTTGGTAAGATTTTAAGCATCTCCAGTAATTCTGTATGTAGAGAAATAATCTTCAGTGTGGATGGCATGGCAGAACAGAAGGCACTGATATGATCAGTGATTCAGAAGCAGAGTTAATTGACCTTTATAAAATAGCTCAAGGAGAGTGCCTATCAGTAGAGTATATTTATTAGTCAAAACTCTCCCGAGGGACTTAGCATCTGAAGTCAAAAATGTACCTAAAGATAAACCATTAGCAGCCATTTCTTCTTTTTTTTAATTTTAAGAAAGGTTCAAAATGTACAAACGCTGCTTAAGCAATGTCACAGTGAAATGGTCCTTCCGTTGTTACACAAAGATACTTAATGCTCCTTATGCAGATAGTGGCTTTTCCTGTTGAATATCCATAAATGGAGGTAGTTTGAGAGACAGAAAGCTGATGTCGAAAGAGCATGCTGTTATTGATGTATTGACTGATGTATGCCTCATAGAAAACTTTGTTCTTTATTTCAATTTCCCGCCTTGCCTGACTTTTCAGAGCTGTTAAACTGTTCATACCAGATCCTGCTTGTTGGACAAAGTATTAAAAAATGTGTTTGTTTACAGGCATAGTCTGGTTGCTGGCTCTCATTGTTGGGTCGCCCATGTGGTACGTGCAACGGCTTGAGGTAGGTTAGGTGAAACGGGGATTTGCATCTTAAACGCAGTCCTTGCTGGATCTTTCTGTACCTTTAGGTGAAATTGAATCAACTCCTGTGAAATTAGTGGGGGATAAGGGAGGTGGAGCTTTGGTTCTGTGTGCCAGCCTGGGAAAGGCTGAGGATTAGACCTTGCATGCAGCGGAAGAAGGAATACCAACAGGGACTAGTCATGCCTACTCTCCTTAATTATGTCAAAGAGCAGTAACTACATGTGTGGCTTCCACTGTGGCTTTCTTTTGGTTTATAGGTGCAGTGGCACACAGCAATAGAGGACTTAGATTGCTGCTTTAGGATGACATAGTGCTCCCCAAGATCTGGAAGAACTGTGCTTAGTTTAAAATTAATTAGCCGCTCGTTATAGTTGATGAGTTACCACACAACCTTTGGAGGTTAAGCAGGCAGCTTGGCAGACTCTGCTGCTTGTGAGTCTGAATGTTAATAATTTTCTTTTTTTTAAGCACCTATTGCGAGGTTTCTATATATCCATCTTTACTTGCAAAATGTGTAGCCAAGGTCTCCTTTGAAGTGCAAATCAGAGCATCTCCTGACCTCTCTTTGTCTATTTGGATTGAATCCAACACTTGATGTGGAAAAGTGCTTGAAAGAATTTTGTCACTTTGAAAAATCTGTTCAATTTTGGTGGTTCCATTAAGAGCAAGGAATATCTGAATGTGCTTGGGTTTTACACTTGGGATAAGCACCTTAGTGACTCATCTTCTTTGCATTTGTTACAGGTTAAATATGACTTTCTGTATGAAAAGGTGTATGTTTGTTGCTTGGAAGAATGGGCCAGTCCGATTTATCAGAAGATCTATACAACCTTTATTCTTGTTATACTCTTCCTTCTTCCACTGATGCTGATGCTTTTTTTGTACACTAAAATTGGCTATGAACTCTGGATTAAGAAACGGGTGGGAGACGCTTCAGTTCTTCAAACCATTCATGGGAGTGAAATGTCGAAAATATCAAGGTTTGTAAGCAAAATACACTTTGACTTCTAGAAAGCTTTTTTCCTGACTTTTTAATTCCTCTTGCATAGAGTTTAAAATGCCTTGCAAGATATGCTAATGTCATGCTGCAAAGTGCACTGCTGTCCCAAAAAAGAGAAATGAAGTACTAGATGTATATGATGATGCGTTTTTTTGTTTCCAAGGGAATTGTGTGCTTCTGAGCATTCCTTGAGAGTTTTATTTGCATCTGCAGCCATCAGAACGCAGTCACAGATCTAACTTGAAGAGAGACATGAAACTGCCAGTCAGTTCCCAGTGATTCAGTGTGGAATGTCTTGGTGCAATTTCAGGAAGAAGAAGCGAGCAATTGTTATGATGGTGACAGTGGTGTTTCTCTTTGCAGTCTGTTGGGCCCCTTTCCATGTGATTCACATGATGATGGAATACAGTGAGTACCTGCCATATCTCGTAGAATAAAGTCTGGTTTTGGGGGTTTTTTTGATAATGGAACTGCAGGTTGTGATAAGCTAATGCTGCTGCCAGCATTCAGCTCCAGAATACCTTCTGCTAGCAAAGGTTAATGTTCTGCTTACAAGAAAGACTTAAGGAAAAACAGGTCTATTAGCGGGGTGAGTGTCTCTCTCCTTTTCTTACCATGTCTGTTACACTACCCTCATTTGCTGAAAGGTCAGAAGTGCCTGGCTGGAAGGTAAAAGTTATTTCTGAGCATGAGTTTTTAATTATATTTCATTTTTAACTTAACTGTTTTGAGTTAAACTTACTATGCAACATTTATCCCTTTTATTGTGGTAGGCATATTGGAAATATAAATAAATCATAATCACGGTGATGATACCCAATGAATCCAGCTGGAGTTTCTCAGTGCTCCTTACTGAAAACTGGCTTGGAAATGCCCTTAATGCTTGTTATGTTGGCTTTTTTGCTATTTGCCTTGTTCTCTGGAGTCTTCCACTGTTCATCTCCCACCTCCTCCATGGATACTGGAGCAACCTATGTGTAGGAACAAGGGGAAATTTTCCATGGGTGTTGTATTCTACTTGCTAAAGGCAGGAGCTGTTTCTTTGTTTCCTATCACAAATAAGATTGTAGCAGATAAATCAGTAGTTCAGCCAGTCAGCTTTTTTGACTCATAAATTGTCTCTTCCATTTGATTCTGTTACTACCTACAAACAAAGCTTGGTTATGTGATAGATCTTGGTTTTATCTTGTTGATGAAACTCTATTGCTAATGTTAACAACTTCCAACATGAGTTTTTGTTGATTTTAAACAAAAGCTTTCTAATGTCAAGCTGGATATAAATAGGCTAAGTGGTAAGCATTTATGGCATTCTGTGCTTACAGCATATTTCTCATGTCCTCTCCAGGTAATTTTGAGAAGGAGTATGATGATGTGACAATCAAAATGATCTTTGCAATTGTCCAGATCATAGGATTCTTCAATTCTATTTGCAACCCTATAGTGTATGCTTTCATGAATGAGAACTTCAAGAAGAATTTTCTGTCTGCCCTCTGCTTCTGCATTGTGAAAGACAACACATCCCCAAGCAGACAGCTTGGCAACTCGGGGATTACCATGAGGAGGCAAAAGCCAAGTGCTTCTCAGAGAGATGCCGTGGATTCGGACGAAGGCAGGAGGGAGGCATTCAGCGATGGCAACATCGAGGTCAAGTTCTGTGATCAGCCAGCTTCCAAAAGGAATTTGAAAAGGCACCTGGTCTTGTTCAGCTCTGAGCTTACTGTGCACTCTGCAGTAGGAAATGGACAGTAGCATCACAAGGGGTTTGGGAATGGAGAAATCATTCTCTTTAGGATAATTTCAATAAGCCATTTAAAGGAGTTTGCTACTTTGCATGCTGAAATGGGGGGGCAAAATGTTCTGTGGACTATAACAATGTTGGGATAGTGGTTGAGAAAATGTAATATTTATTTTATAATGATGAGGAGTAAAACTTTGGAAAACAACACTACTGGATTATTTCCAGGAGAAAAAATAATTTCTTCTTAAGCTGATTTAGGGCTTGTTTGCCCTCTGCTTTAGGTAAGCCAAACAACTGCTGCTTGCTCTGTCTATTCTGTGTCTGGACTGTACTCAGCTGATTGCCAGAAGACAGGAACTACAGAGAGAATGTGCACCTTTTTTGGACAACCTGGAAATCTGACATGGGCTGACATTGTAAGATCTGCTCTCTGCAGCTTTGAGGACAGAGCAGCTTCAGATTTGAGTTCAGGAAAGATGGAGACTGAGATGCAATTCTGTTTTAGAAAAAAGAAAGGGAGTATGAAAGAGTTACCCGGAATATGACTGAAGAGGTTTAAGATTTAAACATTGCGTGCACGTTCAGATTTTGTTAACAGGAAGCATATTAGTAATTAACAATGCATGCATAATTACTGTGCTGTTTTCACAGGTTAATTCTTGGGTACAAATTTAAATGCCATTGTAGTGCCCTGCAAACGGCATTATTGTGCTGGAAAATGGAGAAGTTGAAAAAGTGCTGTACAGGAAAGTGCAGATGCTGGAGGTGTGGTCTGTAGAGTAAACACTGGGTTGAGCTTCCAGTCATGCTTGAACATGAGTTTTACAGGTTGAAAGGGTGGTGTTGCCATTTTCTGGAGGATTATGAGGGCCTGATCCAGAACCTGTTGGGACTTCACAGAAGACTTTCAATGGAATATCATGGTCTTTTGGCCAGACACTTCTCTGAAGACATGCTCATACTTTTCTGTTTGTCCATCATCTTCAAAGGGGATTAACTGCTGTCGGAGAACTGGGCCAGTGTTTTGTTATTTTGGGCTTTGCAGTAAATTGCGGGGTTGATACCTGTATACATTCTAAATGTTTTTGCTCTCAGTGGGCCAAACTGCAAATTTGGAAAGGTATCCTTGTAAGTATTGGACTGGGGGAGAAGTGTGATGCAGACTGGTACGCTGGGATCTGATCCCATAAGTGAGGCCTTGAAATAAAGAATTTCCCACTTCAGCTTAGGTTAGGTTGGATCCTTTCACAGCCTGTAAAATGTCAGTGCTCTCTTCTGTCACCCCTTGCTTCACCTATGGGACCTTAGTGCTGCCTTGGCAGTCAATTCAAGATTCTTTTACTTTGCTGCTTTACACTTCATTGTAAATTGAAATTTAGGATAAAATATCCTTGTATAAATTGGAAGTAATCTGATCCTTCTCTAATGTCATTGGTTTGCGACACACTTTGTTTACATATGTATTTTTTGTATTCTATATGGTACACTCCTGTGCAATGACAGAAGGTTCCTGACTTGTCCTGAGGGCCAGGCAGTAAGAGCTTAATTATTATCATAGTTTTCTTCAGCAGATGTAAAGTTTAACTGCCTGATAGTGTGCTTGGATAGAATCTGTGACTGAACACTAATTTATTTTAAGATGTTTATTTATTTGCACTGCTAATTTCAGTGACAGATTTTAACAAGCATTTAACCAAAACTTCCAAGTATCTTACGTTTTTGTTTTGTCTTACCTGCTTCGTCTGTTGTCTCATAAAATGTTGTGTCAATTAATAACTGTTGTAGTATTAATTTTATTTTCATTAAAGTTCTTTTTTTGGCTTTGTTGGTGCTGTTTTGCACTAGGGGATATCTGCTGTAAACTTCACTTTGAGTCTCTCTTTGTTTAAAGAGTTATGTGAGCTTATCTGTGCCTCTTTAGTGATTAAATTCCAGTCCTCTTACAGGTGCCAGCTGCTACTCTAATCCTGAGAGCTGTGATTTAAAGAACTTTACAGAATAAGGTGAGAAAGGGGAAAAAAGTCCAATATCTTGGTAGAAGAGAAGTGATAAAAGTTTTAGCACAGATATGTGTGGCTATGGTTAGATTAAATATAAACCAAAATACAAAAGACAGTTCTCATAGTGTTCTTAATGGTAATGATATTATTTGTGCATTTTTGACAGAGTAGTTTTCTTGAAGCCAGGTAATCTTGTCCTGGCTGCAAGGAATAAAAGATCCATTATTGACTTAAGCACAATCAGGATTTTTTTGCCCATGTTTTTTTAGATCTCCCAGAGCTTCAGCTTTGATTTAGCCAACAAAACCAGTTGTTCTGTTGAAGTGGGTCAGTTTTGAGTCCAGGCTAGTAGCCTGTCTCTTGCAATGCCTTGTACCCTGTGTGTGGCTGCAGCTGAGTGCCTCAAAGCAGGGGAAGCTGGCACTGCTGTGGGAGGAACAGCCCTGCTGTCCCCCAGGCTGCCTGTGCTTATTTCTATCTCCCAGTAACAGAATTGCATGGTCCATCTGATCACAAAAATATTCCTGGCTAATGAATTTATCAGAGAACAGAAAAAATAACCACACTCATTTCCTAAACTGAGAATATTTATCAAAGCTGTTGTGTTCTTTGAGGAAAAATGCTTCTCCAAGCTTTTTATTATCTTAGTTGTGAATTACTTCTAATTTCTTTGATAAAATTAAAGAGAAACTTCTTTTATTCTCAGCTGTAAGGGGCTAAGCCTTTAAGTTGCAATGAGATGATACCAGGAACTGACAAGCTGATGAAGACAGGAGCCTGAAAGGACACATTCAACTGAACAGAGACTCTGGAAATTGAATGGATGAGGAAAAAGTGTCAGATTTGTGAGCTTGTTCAACTGATATCAGAGGGCATTAACAAGGAAAGCAGTGAGTAGAAGGGAGTGAACCCTCTCAGTAGCTGTAACAGTAGCAATTAAAAAATATCCAATATCGGCCTGTGCCAAGGAATAACCAGTTGCCAATGATTGCCAAACCAGCAGAGATGTATGATGTTCCTGCATCAAGGAAGTAAGTACATAAATTCTCAGCCTGGAGATGTGTTAGCCCTGTCTGTGTGCTCATTACAGGGTTAGCTGATGTGCAGTGGTTGTATGTGCTGCTGGCAGAGTCTGAGTATGGCAGAAGCTGTTGAAACAAGTGATCCAGCAGAGTGAAAGGGACACCTGAGACATCAGAGAAATACACAAAGAGCATTGAAGAGGAGAGCTGGATTATTACTGCCCATGAAAAAAAAAAAAGGAATAAATAGAGGAAAGGATTTGGTAGAGCTGTTGACTTGGAGAGATGGGAGAGGAAGACAATCATGGTGAGGTGTATTTTTATATAGATTAGAGTTGGTCTGAGTGTTAGAAAAGCTGGGAAAGTTTAGGAACTGTATTCAGAGGGCAATTTTGGGAACAGAACAGCATCTCTGTGCACAGGGCAAAAGGCTGGGAAGAGCAAAAGCTGCCGTTTTGGGGCCTCTCCAGGTGGGAACAGTGGAATGGAGCAAGAGCTTTGCCAGGCTGAGGAGGAGACAGGTAAATGTCAATTTAATGCATGTTAAACACAACAACAAGTTAGATTATGTATATTCCTTTAGAAACATTGACATAACAATCTCTTGATTTCTGTCTGGATTCAAAGTCCTGCTTTGACACCTCAAAACTGGCTGCCAGGAGTACTGCTGGACATTCAAGCCATCATTAGCTTCCTCTGTTGAAGCTCCAGTGAAGCTGATGGATTATGAAGTTATTTTAAAAGCTCTGGTGTGATTTGAGATGAAGGGTCACATGCTGGTTTATTACAAGAGTTTAATCTCCCCCCAGCTCTTCATCCAGATTAGTACAACAAAACATGCTCAGTCAAAAGCAGTAAAACCTGGTTCCTTTCATTCCAAAACATCAGACTCACAGTCTTGAAAGTGAGGCTCACACAAGCTTTGTTTTGCTACAAAAGTGCAGTCCTACCAGCCAGGGTTGTTTTTGAGAAGGTTTAAGGGTATTTGCATGTACCTTATGCATTCATAATAGAAGAAATTCAGTAAAGATACAAACAAACTTCTGCAAATTGCATCTGTGCCCTGTAGGGTGCTTAAAATCCCAACCAAGACTTGAAAAGATGTCTTGCTGCCTGAAAAATGTTTTTTGTCAGCCTCCTGTGAAGTAATACAAAGCTTTCTATGAAAGGCTCTTATTTCCTTCAATTTTCCATTTTTTTCACAAAGTAGAAACTTCTGCTTATTTCCTATTCTTTGGAGAAATGATCATAAAACCTTTGCCCCAAACATATTGTGGAATATGGTCAGTTTTTGAAAGGGATTCTGTCCTAAAATGACATGATGTGCTTACATTGAAAAACTTCTTCTTTAGTGCTTCTTTCCTAGAGGAAAATGTTTTTGGGTTGTTGGTTTTTTGTTTGTTTTTGGGGTTTTTTTTAAAGTTTCTGCTTGAAATCTCTTTATAGCCTTCTAGTTTTTATTTGCTCTTTCCAGTGCCAACACTCAGTTTTTCTAAATTAATTGCACCAGTATTTCTCAGAACTCACTCTCATCAGGTGAATTTCCTATTCCCTTGGACATGGTCCTTTTTTCCTGTGTCTCTAATCTTCTCCATGCTTTATTAAATTGTATGGTCTTACACCATCTTTCCCCATGCCCCTGAGCAAAGCCATAATTAAATGATGTAAAATTTAAGGCAAGCCTCCATAAATCTCTTGTTATGCCTTGGAAATACATGAGAAAGCTTTCAGGCTTTTTTCAGTGCTCTTGTATCTGATTTGTAAATCCATTTCACTTTCCCATCTGAAATAGGCATCCTTGCTATTTGCATTTATGCCACCTTGATAGATATTCTAATGTATGGACATATAACTGTTGCAGGATCAGACATTAGTTTTCCTGTGGTATCACAGGTGCAATATTTTAATTTCATTTTCTGCTTCAACAGTTTGCTCAAGCAAAGATTAGTCAGGGTTGAACTGTATTTTCCAGTGTTGACAAATGAATTACTGACTGACTTAATAAAGCAGAAATGCATCAACTTACAGATCCATCACACTGGAGGGGAAAAAGATTTCAGCTATTTTAGGAAAAAAAAAGTTTCCTTAATACTATTTCTACTTGTAAAAGAAAAAGGTCAACATGTTTGGGTTTTTAAAAAATGTTCTTCTTAATTACATTTTAAGGTGTCTTTCCCTAGTGCCCAGATTCTGCTGAGAAGGGTGAGAAAGCTGCTGACTGGAGTGTGTGAGAAGAGGTGGAATTACAGTTCTCAATTTGTGTCAGGGCTACCATGTGTTTAGTAGGAAGTTGAGCTTTAACTTCTGACTTTTGCCTTGCTCCTTTCTTTTTTCTCATCAGTTTCACTTAGTCTTTTTCACTTACTCTCTGTTCTTTTTTTTTCCCTGTTGCTTTCCCTGAAGCAACTCCTTGAGTTCCTTGTGACCTTGTCTCTGATACAGATTAGAATAACCAGGCAATGAATTTTGAGAACAAAGTGAAGCAGTCCTGTGGTTCAGAATTTTTATTCCATCAAGTCTGATTATCAGATTACGACCTGCATTTCCAGTCCTTATTTCAGGCACCCTTGGAAAGACCTTGCCCACTCTACTGGTTACATTAGGCTTGCATGTGTATATATTGTTTCTGAATTGACTTTATATCTTGACATTTTATTTCTCAGGCTGCTTATTGACATATTTCCATTTTAATATTTTTTTTAATTTGACTTTACAAATTTCTAATTCCTAGGAAGTGAGACTTCTCAGTAACATGCCAGCTGCACTGGGAGAGTTGATTTTTCTTGCATCAAATAACAAGTGTAGATGTCAGTCTTTATTGTACAGATGACAACTAAACTATGGCTTATAAAAAGGTCCAGTAACTTTCTTCTGGGAGTCTGTAAAATACACTCTGTGTAGTGTCTTTTGTGTGTGTGACAACAGAAATGTAATGTTCTACTTCTTGCCTCTAACACGTGGTTTCCATAGATATATCTCCTAAACACCCAATTTAGCTATTAGTGAGTTCAGTCCATAGCTGAAGAATCTTAAAGAGCATGTTACCTGAGAATAAACAGCTAGAAAATATTTAGTGTCTCCATGGGTAAAGTATAAAATATATCCTCCTAAATATCAATATGAAATATAATATTAAAGTTGCGGGCTCAGGCAGACTTGAATTTTGGAAGAGCAGATGTGTAGCAAAAACCCATCTGAAAACAATCTCCTTGCCTCCAGCAGCTCGCTGGGGTTGTTGTGGCCTCACTCGGGCTGTAGATGGCATCGTTGCTGCACATGAAAAGCTGAGCTCTTCCAGTCCCTCCCAGGGAAATTGTTATCCTACGGGCGTTTGGAAGCATGGATTTGATGGCAGGATTTGGTAAGGGTTTGATAGAGTTCTTCTTTCCCTAGGATTAGAGGGAAACATAGAAAAAAGTGTTGGATTATTGGTTTTTTTCCTTTGTGAAATAGTGCTTTGAAAAACTGTTGGAACTCATGAGTGACCAAGGACCAATGGTATAAACAACCCAGTCAAAATTGGTAGTATGGTTTTGTTTGGTTCTTTTTAAAGTTATATCTTAGATGTTCGAGTTTTCATCTACAAGTCATCCCTTTGGCTTTGGAACACTTGTTTTCCAAAACAAACAAATACCACTCTTAGGTCTCTCTTGGTTTTGAAGCTGAGCATTTAGAATACAACTTAATGAATGGATCTACAAAAAAAAAAA
>VZRS01002180.1:57953-84864 GCA_013398055.1 Ifrita kowaldi | reverse complement strand
AGAGCTCAAGGCTCTTTGAGATCCTTCAGATGAGTCATTTCCAGACTCCCCAGAGTGTACTAAAATTCCCGTAGCTGTAGGCATCCCCCTTCCTAAATCTGGTGGTATAGTGGAGGGAAGCCAAAGGGGAAACGGAAAGGGGAGAGAATAAAGTGTTATTTATTAGCAATCAGAAGAAATCTCAGCTCCTGAATGGTGAACTTAAAAATATAAAGGGTCTGCAAAAGTGATGTTTTTGTTACAGTCTTCACAGAAACTCATTTAAACATTTTATGCACACACAAAAAAGCCTCTAAATTCTCAAAGGGAGTGGAAGAACTTTGCTATTAAAGTTTAAAAAAAGCAAAAAATACCCTTGTGCAGGGAAACAAATTTAGCAGCCTGTCAAGATCAGCTCTAAAATACAAGTCTTGCCATAGTGATTTAAATTAAGGCTCCACAAATACTAGGACAAATGAAGAAATTATTACTTGGACTTGTTGAGAGTATAAATAGAGGATAAGAATCCTGGATATCCAAGGTAACACAAACCATGAGGAAAAGTGGAAAGTCATTGTTATAATTTGCCCATGAAATGATAATGTTTTTTCAATGAGGTATTGATGTGTGTTCATAAAGTCTGAAGTTGAATAAACCCACTTTACTGATGGGATGGGGGAGGAGCACAGAAGGATGTAGCCACAGAAGTGGTTTGTTTGTTTGCAAAGTAACTTGAACAGGCAAAGGAACTTTCTGAGTTTACAGTAATCAGCTGTTCTGAATGGAAATATTTGATAATCATGTAAAAACAAGGCAAACACTGGCTTTCTTTTTTTCTTTTTTCTTTTGAAGGAACATATTAATGTTAGTTTTCTTAGCATGTGGTATTTTCCTCTCCAAAGTAAATTTACAGAGTAGCCATGTTATTCCTTCACGATTTTTCTCATATATGTTGGAGATCCCAAATGCTCCTGGAACTTTGTTCCTGGAAGCTGTGCTGCACCTGTGTGTCTGCCAGACGATAGGCAAAGTAAGTCCTCACACCTGGTGTACTTGGGTCATCTTGGAGCAGGTGAGTGCTCGGTCAGTGATGTGCCTTTGTTCACCTGTGAGTAATTATATCATCTTCTAAGGCAGTAAATCTGACTGATTTTTTAGAGATTTTGAAAAATTAGGCACTGGAGTGTAATTTCTGGTTGAGAGCTGTGTCAAAGATGGTTTTCAAATGTTAAGCAACCCTTCTCTCAGGTGAGATCTGGTTGTTTTTTTTTTTTGAGGAAGGGAAATACAGGGGTGGTAGAAGGGAGAATATATGGAATATATTCTTGATCCAATGCAGTAGTTTTGAATTCATGCTGTGTTCATGCAGTGTTCAATAGAAAAGGCTTTAAGTGATAACTATACATGAGGAACAAGCACACCATTATATCTGACAGCAGATTCTTCCAAGACATCTCTGTAGCTTTCAGGGTTAGGAGTGAAAGATGGGCATGGAACTGTGAATGATCAAAATAAGATGAGACAAAACATCTTTTCTGGCATTAGAGTGGAACTGAGGCAGAGCTGATGATTGATCTTGTTTGTTTCTCTGTATTATGGTCAGTTTTTTGAGGTAGTTCATTAAAAGTTGATGGCTGAAGTTGTTGGCATTTCCCATTGATCTGTGTGTACGCGGTTCATTTAATGTTCAAGTCATTGCCTTGCTGCTTACAGAGCACGGCTGAAACGCCCCCGCCGCACCAGGACGCTCCTGCTCGGGCATTAGCTCCTTCTGATCCTGTTCCAAAGCTGTTTAACATGTTTCTAGGAAGGGGGAACATGGATGGGGAAGGGCGTTCGAGGAGTATTTTGGCTGATGCATCTCTAGTGACATCTTGTGGGATGTTTCACACAATCGTCTACAACTTTTTTGGAGAAGGAATAAACTGCAAGGCTTGTTGGGCAAAAAGCTGCCCAAATACTCCACATGGGATACTCTGCACTCACCTGTAATTAAAAATAAACTGTAGAGATAAACTTTTTTGTGTTGAAATTGCCCTTCCTTAGTCCACTGAGGTGTTAAACACTTGACCCTTTGTGGATATACAGATAATGTTATCTAGAAATAAAATTTAACTTTTAGAAATAAACATATTCAGATTCACTTTAGAGTGAAACAATCAGAAGTGGGAATGTTGTGGATCAGTTGCAGCTGGCATGATTTAGGTGGACTCAGTACCTAGCTCATTGTCCTGCCTGCTAAAGGTTTGATGTGCTGAGGAAAAACTGGCTGGGAAAAATATCCCAAACAATTGAAAAAAATCTGTTCAAAACTGAGTATTTAGAGAACTTTAGTCAATATTTCACTATCCAATAATTAGTTTTTAGGACCTTCTGGTGATTTTCACCTAATTGTAGGGACCTTTTTTCCTATTTAGTGATATTGGATAACTGTTCTGGCTAGATGTATTGGAAGATTTGTTTCTTGTTGCTTGCTCTGATTTTGTGGAAATGGCCAAGTCTGGGGGTAACCAAAATTCCCTGCAGAGCACATAAAAAGTGGGTCTCTTTTATGTCCTTTGAGTTCTATGCTGGTTGCAGCTTCACTCATCTGGCATTTCAGCCTGCTGCCTTGCCCTGGTCAGAAGATGAATCCCAGCTAACGCTGGGGGACCAGGGCAGGTTTTTTTGAGACAGACCAGTTTTTAAGAAAAATTTGAACCAGTTTTACTGCTGGGCCTATGGGTGTGGAGATTATCGTGAGGGAGATGTAGCAAGATAAATTGCTGCATGAAGAGAATTTGGGAAAGATGACTGAAAAAAGACTTGAAAAAGATTTACTGTTTTTTGCTTGCTCAGAAGAATATTTGTTCTACATGTGCTTAAATATAATGAATGGAAATTTAGGTTGATCCTCTATTGACTGAGAAGGAGGAATTGGAGACTTCAAGAAAATGATGTGGGTTGTCTTCCAGCACAGCCCAGCTGTATTGATAATTTTTTTCCTTTGTCTAAACACTCAGCCTTTCCTTCCCTTGAATGCCTTGTGCCTCTGGCTTTCTGCCCCTCCCTTAGCCATTGCAGGCTTCTGTGGAGCTGTGTGAGCAGTCCTTTAATTGATGCCCTTGATTCCATTGATAGTGTTCTTTGTTTCCATGTCTTTTCCTGAGATGCAAGCATTCAGCCAGCTGAGCCTGAGAAAAGTAAAAAGAGGTCTCTAGCACCTGAATCTCCAAGTCTGTCCAGAGGACCTGTTCTACTCAAACACCTTCCTCAAAACTCTGCTGTGAAAGAATAACAGTTTTGCAAAGGGGTGAGTTTGATCTCCTCTAATTTATACAGTTATTAATAATATACAAAAAAAAAAAAGGGGAAAGTGTTGGCCAGGTCTTCCTTTGCAGCTCCTGTGGAGAAATGAAGCTGTTTTATACCTCTTATATTTCTTTCCTTTTAATTCATGTATATTGACACTGCCTGCTTACTTCTTGCTTTTTGTGCCTGGCATTTGAAAGTGAGATATTTGAATTGTTGCTCGGTTTTGTGGTGTTTTGTTTTTATGTTGGAGCACAGGTAGAGGGCAGAGGCAGAAGACAGATTGACCTGCTGGTGTTGGTTCCTGTTCCCATCTCTCTGTAGTGAAGAAGTGGAACTTCTGTAGCCAAACTCAGTGCAGAGATGATACCTAAAGCAGCTCAGTCAGCAGTGATGCCTCTTGTTGGGAGGCTGAGTGCAGGAGGGCCATGAAGCTGTGCAGTTTTCATTCTCTCCTGGACTGAAGCAGACAGAAGTTGTGACTTGGTGAGGTAGCACTGTGGTTCAGCAGCAGAACAACCCCGGGTTCAGGCTCTGCCTGCTGATCTTTCCCTAAAAAAGTGATGCCCCTGCCAACCTCCTGGTGTGTCAGCCAGAGGCTATGAGAGCCTCACCCACTGGGCAAACACCCAGTTACTAAAAATCCTAATTGCTGGCATCTGTATTCAAGGCAGGAGGTGGCCCCTTCTTATGAACAGCCTACGTATGAAACAACCCACGTAGTTTGCAACCACTCTCCTGCCTTCACTGTGCCGGGGAGTTTATCTTTACTAGAAACAGTAACTTGAAAGGTGACTTTCATACTTACTGAAAGCAGCAGATGCTTGGCTCTGACTCATGGAAGGAGCCCAGGTACTGGGGAATGGCTGCTACCTGGTAACATCTCCCTCTACTGCCTTGTTCAGCAGTTAAACCAAGTCTAGTGCTGTGTTCCAGGTACCATTTTGTAGATAATGTGTATGATGGTTCTGCCCCTGCCAGAATCCAGAATTAATCAAAAACTCCAAAATTGCTGCTGGCTGCTGAAAGCAGCTCTGTGTTGGCTCAGCTGGGTTTCAGAGTGGAGCCTCACACTCTGGTGTGTGTCTGGTTTCGGTTTCAGAATAACAAATCCAGTTTGGATCATGAGCCTCCAACTGAAATAAAAGCCATTACTTCTTTTCTGTAGTTGTATCACCTCCCTGAGGAATCCTTGGTGTCCCTCTTTCCTGTGATCTTCGCTGATTTTTGCCTTCTGCAATGTTCATAGGTGCTTTACTTCAGTAGGAAATCCCCTTTTTTTAAAATGCCTTGTGATGAGTCACTGCTGCTGTTTGCTTCAAACTGAAGGGGATTCCAACTATGAAATTGTATTATTGCTAAAATAGAATCCTGTTCCATTGCATAGGTTGCAGTTGAAGGCAGAGAAAGGTCTGGGGGAGTTGTAGGGTAAGCAAGCACTGTTGCTGCTTGTTTGTTTACTGGAGGACTAATGGCAATTCCAGTAACAAGTAAGCAGCTTAGAAGTCTAGTAGATCAAAACCAGTCTCTAGCTAAAAAGCAATTCTGTATCTCTGAAACTCTGCATAAAGAACCAAAAAACCACCCCAAACCATAATAGTTTGTGTGCTTCTAGCATTAGATATTAAGATCAGTTCAGCAAGAAGCATAGTTTGGTTTGAGCTTTTTTGTGTGTGTGTGTTCATTATGGATTCAAAATTGAATTGCTTTAAGAATGGTTCTTTTAGACATGGAAGACTGCTTTCAATTTTCTTCTTTTATTATAAATTTGACTATGCTCATATCTATATTACTGTTGGTTTAGCCCTGGTGCTTTAAGCTGCAATATTCTGAAACCATTGTCTATCACTTTCTTTCATCTGAAGTAACTGCTGCAACTCTCTGTCATGCTGGAGTTTTGACCCATTTCCAAATCGCTCTGTGTGCATACAGGAGATGGAGGCTGCAATTTGAAGTAGGCTTTGGTCCTGTCTTCTCATGTCTACAGAGGTGTGCAGGCAGTCCAGGTCTATCCTCCGAATGCTGACTTTGCACCCTCTTTCAGCTCTGGATTTCCTTCCTTATTTTCGGAGTTCACCTGAGAACTTCTACAGGCTACAGTAAAACAACTCCTCAAACCACAAAAGGAACCATTTAAAGGCATTTTGTATCAATGTGTTCAATATTAAGGTCTCTAAGGCTGTGGTTATCTATTGAGATATGGTGGTTATTGCACATTGAAAAGGACCATGAGGCTGCTGATAGCACCACAGTAACACTCGAGTTTAAAAAGAGTCTCACTACTGCTTTTACATCATATTGCTGTAAAGGAAATAAGTTAATAAAAGCCACAAAGATGTACAATTTCCCATAGCCTTTGACTAATGCTGCAAGAAAGAGAGCAGTTAAATAAACACTTTCTGCTGAAGGTGTGGGGATTTCCTTAGGAAGAGTGCTTGGAATGGGCCTTGCTCTGAACCAGACTGGGAGACAGTCAGTTCCTAACTTCCTGACAGGAGTGCCTGTGCTGAATGGGAGGACACAGCTCCATCCCTCAACTCCCAAAATGCTTTTGGGTTTGCATCTCTTCAAAGGTATTTAATGCTGAAGGCTCAAAATCCCATAGCAATGCCCTAAAATGCCTGGTTTGCTTAGCTGCAGTCCTCTCTGGTAACAGGTCCAAAGGAGCTGGGCTGCCCTGCAAATGCTGGCACCCAGGTTCATCCGTGTCTGTGGTCTGGCTTGGATTTAAGGCTGGATTAAATGTGGCTGCTGGGAGCTGACTGGCTGAGTGCACTCTTGACAGTTCCATATGGTGTTCAGGTACACAGCACGGAGTCTGGCTGGTTTGGAAAATTTGGACATGACTGCCTTTGTTACTTCTGAAAAGGGAGAAGATTCCATGCATCCTGTCGAAACTTTGAAAATAGCCCAGCATTTATGTAATGAGATCTCTACACAGGCAATTACCATGGCACTTTGATTAGCTGTGAACTGCTAATACTGAACACAATTTTATTTCTGTGACCATTACTATTTTTCTCCTGAGCTGAAGTCTCATCCAAATAATCCTCTCATATGTATTCAATTGCTTTTCATTGTCCATCTTCACTTTGCAAAGGCTGAATATGCTTTTTTAGGAGTTTAGGTTGAACTAAACTTGAATGCCTGCAAACACTAAGAAGACTTACAAGTAGTAATTTATCAGACTCACTGGCACTCTGCTGTGGTTTGTTTTCCTTCAAAGTAGGACGCACAAAGACCTGCAGAAGCTTAGAGTAAGGTCATAATTAGTAGGTGGATAAATATCCCTACGTTATAAAATAATCCTCAGTGTTTAATGTTTTTTTTTAGGTTGTAATTGCTGGGGAAGTACATAAGGGAAGTAGAACTTTGTTTGCTACAACATTTTAGTGCTCCAAGAGCTTGGCTTTTTTTCGTTTTTTTCTTCTTAAAGGAAAACAGAAAATTTAAAAGACCCCTCATATCCACTACAGCAAATGGCTTTTCCTTACATAATTTATAAAAATTAATCATTTTAACAACTTTTTTCTTTACTGTTCAAAGAAGTTTTACATTTTTCTTGATTGTTCCCCAATGCCTATATACTGCCTCTGTCTATGTTTTATGAGTAAAATCTAAATAACACAAGGGTACAGTTTCCATAAAATTAAGGTCATATGAGGTGGAAATAGCAGCCTAAGATCAGGAGTTCCTTCATTTTTATAGTCCTTTCTTTTGGTAACAGGAAACAGCTCTGAGGCAGTTTGCTTGTGGGATATATAGGAGTGTTTGCATTTATAGATTTGTGTGTGTGTGTCTGCATGCTTATGTGATGGAGAGCTGCCTTAGGAATATTTGGATCTGGCTCCTAACAGCCAGAGAGCTCTCTCTAGTGTGGTTATTAGCTTTACCACACACTTGGACAACAATATTGCGGAGTTGTAAGCAGATACAACTCTTGATTTCACAAAAAGGGAAAATTAGATTCATATGCTGCATGGGGAACGTGGGGCGAACAACTTCTGCTTCAGTGTTGTGATGAATGCTGGTGGTTGTAGAGAGGTCATCACGTCCTCCAGAGGGGCTGGGAAAGAGTACAATTCTCATCTGAAATGTAGATGTGTCACCTCTCACCACCTTCCTCTCCTCCAAAGTGCCTTTCCTCCTGGCCACCAACAATCAGGATACCTCCTGTGAAATACCTTCACTTCTCTCTGCCCTTGGTCAGCTGCAAACCCAGGTGGAGGTATCTTGCTCTGTCCAGCCACCTGTACTGATGGCAAACACCACCTCTCACTGGGTACATCAGAATTACTTCCTTTTCTTACTTTGCTTCCTTTTTCCTTTCACTTTTAACCCAGACTCATGCAGCTGTTGTGTATCACCTCATTCTATCTTTAGCCCTTTCTGTGGAGGTATCCACTCTTCTGGGTGAGCACAGCTCACTGCACTCCTTGCTGCTGAGATGAAAATCAGAGACCAGGGAAACTTAGTTTTGTGGTAGATCAGCTTGTTGAGAAAATTCTAAGTCCTCTGAGCTCTGTGTCTGATTTTATTTTTGCAGCCCAGCCAAGAAATAGCAAAAGGCAGGAAAGTGTCTGCAACTCACAGGTTTTGGCAGTCCCTGAATCTGGGTGAAAATGCTTTACTTCCTGCAAAAATACCATGTCTCCATGAGGTAAAGGTCACTTTTCTGTCAAACCACTAAATGTTGCTTTAAGATTTCCTTGATGTAGACAGTAGTAAATTTACTATAGCTCCAGGATTGACTTTTTTCTCTTGTTAATTGGCAGGCAGGTGAAAGTGTGTATGGATAGGAAAGAAATCTCTCTGAAGTTGGTGCAGAATGAGAAAATGCTTTCTTGGTGGATTTACACACCGCTAAAATTAGGTTTAATTCCAGCTTGGACTAGAATATAAACGCTGAAATATTTCAGTAAAAGATGTAGTGGTAGAGACCAGTGGGTGGGCAACCAGCCTTATTGCCAAGAAAAAAAGGTTTGTAGTCAAACCTCCCTGACACTAAGGTGCATGCCTAAAGTTTGTGGGATTGACGAATGTGATGGAAGGGATGTTCTGCTGGAACCTGCTGCTGGCCTGATGTAAAGCCTGTTTTCATACTTGATATTCTATCAAATTCATGAACATCTTCAGGAAAATCCAGTGAAATAGCGTAATATATTTGAGTAAAAGTAAAGAATTCATAGAATCACCATCTAAGACCTCATAAAGGAGCTGTGGCATTTCCAATTTTTCCATAAGGAAGGGAGATTTTGTTGTGGGTGGTCTTCCGTTCACGGCTGAGCAGTAAAGCCACACAGCGAGCAGGAACAAAATGGGTGGGAAGTGCCTTGACTTTTAATACATCTCAGGCAAAAGCTGTTTTAGTCCAAACTAAAATCAGAGCAGTTCACTAAAATTTAGGGTAGAGCTGGGCAGCAGCTTCTCCCTCCCTCAGAAAGCCACTTCTGCGAGCACAAAAATATATTTTAATAGTGTATGAAGTGTGGATAAGAGGTAACCTCACCTTTAAGTGTTCAGTTCACCTCAAAAACCTGACAGCTGGGACTGGCTGTCTCACTGCTGCTTCTTGATCTGGAGCATGTGAACCTGTTTAAGTATATAGAACTAAAAAAGAGCAGCCAACCTACTTGTGAGTGAAGCAGAAGAGAGTATTTTATCTTGAGAAAACCCTGAGTGCGTGGGAGCAGTTCTCATTCATGCACCAGAGAGAGAGGAGGACAGCTGCAGACAGCCAGGGAGTAAGGCTTGTGTGGAGAACAGCAAGCTGCCTTGTTTCAGCAGAACAAACTCCTAATGCCCCAAGCGTGGTATCAAAGTGTCAACTTCAAGCTAAATCTCAGAACATTTGTGGACAGCAAATCTGTCTTAAGCTGCCTCTCCAGAATACTGGAGTCCCAAAGTGTTTCGAGCACTTTTGAAATTGCTTTTTTCCTCCCAGTCCTCTTTCTTCTCTTTAGTGGTCTTTTCTCTCCTGAATAATACTTACATGGCAATTAAGCCCTTTACAAGTCACCAAGGATCTGGTACTTTAAGCTGTTGTCTTTGCATTATATTAAATTTTCTCTAACTCATTTCCTTATTTTTCCCCCATGGAAAGCCCCTAAACAAGCAGTTCTTCAGTGGACAATAAAATAATTTGAATGGCAATCATCCAACCTGGTCTTTTTTTAGATAAGTCGTTTGGTTATGCATAAGAAGCAATGAAATTTTTATTATTCAGTTATGTGTGGTGTAGCCAAAGGGGTTTTATTCTTCTGAATGGGGGCAGTGGGAAAGTCAGGTAAAAAGGTGATTTCTGCTGTACCCCCACAATTTTCCACTGGAGGTTGAAAGAGAGGGTTCCCCCTTCAATTTTTCCATTGACTGCTTATCTCTGCCTCCACAAAACACTTTGATATGCCTGCTTTGCTGTGCTGAAAATGTCAATACTTTCATATCACCAATGTTTACAGGAGCTGAAAAAGAAAACCCTCTAATTGTTTGAGTCAGGAGGGCTGTGAAGCTGCTGTTAACAGGAAAGGAAGGGCCCACGTTTTCACCTCCTCTTCTCTGGAAGCAGGAAGGATGCTGTGCCCTGTTAACCTCTGCTGCACAGGTAGTGCATCACACCCCTGCCTGTTCCTGCCTTGGGCATGGCTGGTGCTTGGAGTAGCCCAGCAGAACAGGAAATGTCCAGGCTCAGAAGGACTCCAGTTAAAATATTTGTGTTTTGCATTTTATTCAGGGAACGCTTCCCAGAATCAGTTGTCTTTGGTCACTTCTCTTAACTCATGGAAGGCACCTGACCTTAGTCTTAGCAGTCCTGGCCTTGTCCTGCACGAGAAGAGTGGCCTCTCTGGCAGAAACCTGGCAGAGGGTGGCAATTCCTGGCCTCCCTGGCAGAAACCACAGTGGTTCTGTGGAACAGGTGATGGACAATAAACCCAGGAGCTGCACACATGCAGAGTTTTAATTAAGCCCCATCACTGTTGAGCTGACAGATGATGACAAAGTGACAACCACTCCTTGAACTGTTTCCAGTCCCATTGCAATTAAGCATGTTGGCCAGTCCAAAGCTGAAAGCTGTTTGAGTGCACTGAAAGCCACAACCATAGAAGGCTAAATTCACTGTATTCTGTGTGAATGCATTNATTATAATAATTCGGAGGGAAGGGGGTTGCATTTTTCCATTCCAGGGGAGGCTCCTGCCCTCCTGCACAGACACCTGTCTTTTCAAACCAAGACACTGAGTAATATTTAATGCTATTCCCTTCTTAATCAGTCATCCAGTGGGAAAAGCATTTCCCCTCAGAGGGTTGGCTTTGATCTCTTTTGCTGCTTGGATTTGAGTATGTGTCACTCACCTCCCAAGACACTACTCCAGCACTTTGCTACTGAACGTTTGCTGGTGGGTTGCTTTCAAATGTCCCCTGTCGAGGCTGTTCAGCTTTTTATAAATGCTTATATAAAATTAAGCAAGAGATCAGGGTAAGAAGAAGTGAGTGATGTGGAGCTGAGTGCACAGGATGCTGTTCTGAGAAGTGGGAGATGTTGGTGCTGTTGCATTTTTAAAAATAATTATTTTAAGCAGGCAGCCAGTAAATCTGAACTCTTGTTGGTAAATGTGTGAACCATCAAGCTGAAGTCATTAACATTTTGTCTGAGAAAGTGACAGCAAATTCTTCATCTGTAGTGGAACACTATTATTGCAAAAGACTGGAGAAATCACCCTGCATCTCTAGCAGTGACAACATTTATGCGGGAGGTACAAACACAGTTAAACTCCCTTCAGGGAAAGGCAGGGGAAAGAATTGGACCTAGGTCTCCCACATCCTGATTCTGACCTGTTGTTTCCGCTGTTGTAATTGCAAATGACTCCAGAATAGTTTTGTTTGAACAAACCTGCAGTGAATTGAACATGAATTTGCACATGACTGCTGTCTGTGTGCATGTGAGAAGCTGAGTGTAAATGCTTCGAAAAAAAAGATCCATCCTGCTCTCCTGAGCAGCTGAGATATTTCTGCTAGGAGCATGGGAATGCTCTCAGGGCAGTTAGATCATGAGTGTTACAACAGGAATCTCCTAAAAATCTCAGCAGAGTTTTTAGTCCTTGGTGCAGAACTGCACAGGTTTTGTTGTCATCAAAACCGAAACCGATACAACAATCAGACGTAGAGATGAGTGTTTTTCTGAGCTTACCTATTGAGAATCTTTCACTTTAGGTGACAGCATGATAATGTTAATTTTTATCATATGTGAAACTTGATTAATCAACCCCTGTGTGCAGTGGGCTGTAGACTGAAATGAATAGTAAATTCTTGAAAACGCTGCATCACTTCTTGTCTGGTGAAGGAGAGACGTTTCTGCAGCCTTCACCTCTATGTACTCTCTTCCTCAGAATGAAAATCAGATATAATAGGGTGGTGTTTCTGGTCAGGGCAGAGCTGAATGTCACTGCTGATGAGGGGACTGTAGCTGGTCAAACCGAGCACTGATTCTGTAAGGGAAACCTTTAGAATTAATTCTAATTAAAATGCATTCCTAGAAATGGCTCCCTGACCTATTTGCCCCTTACAGTAAATTATTCTGCTTTTAGACTGATATTTGTGTTCTATTCAATTTGAGTTGATGCAGCTTTTCCACCATGCTAGACCACCACTTTTCCCACAGAGCTGCTCTTGCTGGTGCGTGGGCGAAGCGTTGTGTCACTGTTCCATGCTAATCTGAAGAATGAGAGGGAATCCTCTGTGGTCTCTTACAAGCAGTGCTTTCAAGTAGGTCTGTGTGGGCTGTGTTTGTTTGAGAGAGATGAATGTGCTCTCAATGGTAGAATGACTTTAAGAAAGGGGTTTCCCTAAGCCTTGGGTGTAGGTTAAACCTTGAGATATATATACACAGACACACTTTTGCCTCCAAACCACTTAGTTCTCATTTGATTCAGAGAGCCTTTATTTGAGGCTGGGATGTCCTAACCTGGCAGTACAGAGACGGACACCATCCCTAAATATGGTGAGTAACATCTGCATTCATTGGAAATTTGTACTGGTGGGTCTCTTCCTAGCCTCAGAGTGAAGTCATGTGCCTGTTTTCCCTTCTCATCTACCAAAAAGACCTAAAATCCCAAACCTGATATTTTAATAGTTTTATCTTTTTTCCTAAATGGCTTTTTAATTTCTTCATAGTGTTCATGTAGAATGACTGTAGGAATGTTCTTTTATATACTTTCCCGGCATAAAGTTGGACAATGAAAAGTACAGCAATAGTAAAGGATTATTGCCATATAGGGAACTGACTAAATTAAACAGTTATTTTGGGGTAAATCTAGTGATACAAAGATTCCGTGTACCTGTACTGGGTTTGACCAAAATCCCTCTTTTTGGATAAGCTTTCTGCTGAGAACTTTGGAAGTCTCATCTGCTCTATGGAGTTTGGGGTGTTCCCTGGGCTACTGACTGCCTGCCTGGAGCAGGCACAGGATTCCCTTAGGTAGTTCTATCATTAGGACGTGTGCTATAAATTATTTCCTGTAATCCACACAGCATTTGAGAACGGGCTAGGTGATATTTTGCTTGCCTTCTGGTTGTAAATTGGCATTAAAGCTGCACCTCAGAAGAAGTTTTGATTCATTCTACCCTTGAGTAAGGAATACTTGGAGCTATGGTATTACAACCTCCTTTTTCCAGGGCCGATGTTGTTTGCTGCCAGAGGGCACATTCCTATTTGTGCTGGGGCAGCTGTAGGAGCTCTCGACTGCTCTACCTCCCTCCCAAAATGAAGTAAAAGTTCTCATCTTCCCTTGGCTTGCTTCTAGAGCCTCAGGATGCTGTGATAAGCTACTGGCAGAGTCCGAATTTCTGGCAGCAGCGGTACCATTTTTCCAGAAGTGTGTGAGTGCTGGAATGTGTGGAAAGCAGCATATGCTTCTGAGTTGCTTAGGACTGTTCCTGCCAGCCAAGCAATGCCAATTATTTTTTGCAACTGGCTGGTTGGATAGTTCCTACCTTTCTATGGGCTCTTCTTTCTCCTTTTTTTGTTTTTTTTGTCGTGGGATTTTGAAGCTTGTTGGGAGGGCATGAGTCTTGCATAGAACAGAGCTGCATTCCTCTTCTAAATCAAGCCATCTTGTCTTCTTGCTGTTAAACTTCCCTTCTTTTAGGTGCACAACTTTTTGTAGCTAGGTCTGCCTATGCCTTTTTTCACGGCCATGTGGCCCCTGTACTTGGAGCAATCTCCTTTCTGTTCCTTTCTTATATTCTACCTCCTTTTACTGCAGAGACTTGATTCCAAAGTCACGGATTTGATATATCCTAACTTTTGTCTCTTGGTTTGGATTGTACCAGAAAGTTTTGTCCTTTTCTGTCACATCATCACAGTTTCACTGCAGTGACATCTCTATTAAAAATTGTTCAGCAAAAAAACCCTGTTTTGGGCACTATCAATGAATATCATAGTTATTAATCTTGCTTTTATCCTGCAGCATTTTTCTTTTTCACTTCTGTATTTTATCTTTTGGAAAGCTTCCTATCCATGCTTTGGCAGTGAATAATAATAAAGAACCATTTTTTTTACTGCATAATTTACAATTGACATTTAACAAATAATCAAGTACTTTCTTGCCCACCTCCAAATAATTTGTGGAGCTGATTAAAGTTGGATACAGATAAGGAGAAAACACCATTGAAAAGATATTAATTGTTGAGGGCTTTATTTCATCAACATATTTTATACTTTCTTAAAAATCAATTTGCATTCTATTAACAATTTGCTTCCAAAGAAATTGTGTACAATAAGTGTGCTAGAAGTATTATGAACTTTGCACTCAGACCTGTGTACACTCATTGGCTTTAGCTGAACTGAACATTTGCCCATGAAGAAAAGATTTCTTCTAATTGTATTAAAAATGAGGAGTCTCATTTTTAACAAGAGAAGTACTGAGGGTGTTTTGAGACAGGCTGTGTGTGACTTTGATGGCTTGGTGAGATGGTATTTGCAGCTTCCTCTGGTCACTTCTTTTGTGACTCTTTTGCATGTTGGAAGTGTGGTCATGATATTTTTGGCACTGAACTCGTGTTTTGTGGCCTTTCAAAAGAGTTTGTGTGCTTTAAACTCACTCGTGCAGGTGCCTGTGTGGAGTGGCTGACATGGTAAGCCCAAACGTAAAATGTGTGTCAAGCAAGCCTGAGCACGACTGTGGTGGCTTTTTGGTGACATTTGTGCCACTGATTTCTGCCTGAAGAAGGGATTTATACTCATTGGGGAATCATTTTCTCACTTTTAGATGCTCTCGAGGTCTTCAAAGATGTTTAGAGATGCGCTGATTGGCAAAGGGAGAAAAAACATGCCTGTAAATTGCTTTTGCCTCAGTTTCACTTCAAGAAAAAAGTGTTGTATTGATTTTGAATAAGCTCCTGTAGCTTAAAGCAGTGTTTAGCATTCACCAGTGACACTAATTTGTGTGTGTCAAGAGGAGCATTTTCACACACCCAGTGTGTGGGACCAGCACTCATAGACCAGACTGTTTATCAAGTTGTGGATGTCACAGCTCCATGGGAGGGCATCTGGGAATTAAGCTCTTTTGGGGGGATTGCTGCTCAAAATCTGCTGTTACCTTAATCAAAGAGAATTGTACTTAATATTGAGACCAGTTTAAAGTATTCAGCATTAAATCTTCCTGCATCACACAGGACAGGTACCAGTTTCATTTTGTCCAAACTAAATTAGGCAAGGCAGAACTGAGGAAACTATCTACTCTTTATTTTTGGGTAAAATGAAGCTTCAGATTTAAAATTTTGGTTAGAAACTGTCTTATATTGAAATTTCAGCATTTTATCAGGAAGTAACAGGGAGAGGAGACAACTGGCAGATCTTGCTGTGTTTGTGGCTTTTTCTAGGCAGCATTTTTGTGTCTGAAGCTGCATTTTCAGCAAAGGGCAGACAGACATGCAGTGCTGTGGCTGGTTCAAGGGCTACTCTGAGAACCAAACCTGAGAATATGTAGGTAGGGGGAGATACCAGAAATGTTCTATGTTTGATTTCTTCAGGCCAAAAAAGTCTTGAAGGCTTTATTCCTGTTTTAGATTAGTTTCAGTGAGTGTCGCTTAGGCTCTCTTTCATCAAATGCTCTTTTCCTTCTCCGGTTTTTCTTCCATTTTGATCACATTTACTGTAATAATGCATTTCTCCCTCCCACTCCTCCTACACAACACCCACACACGACTAATTTATAACCTACTGGCTTGTTTATCAACAGCATTGATGATGGTGTTTGTTCCACTTTGTTTTGGAGCTATTTTGCAATATGGGTAATGCTTAAATGAGGTGAATTTACTCAGCCTGGCTGTGACAGGCCCTTCATCTTTCGCAACAGGAAAATGTGTATTCCTGGAAAGGTAACTTATGAATGGGTTTATTCCTTATGTGTAATTTGCTAGCATGTACTTTCATTTCTTTGGCATATTGTTTGTTTTCTGTTCTCTCTACTGGGACTCTACTCTCAATATGTCTGGTGATGGTGGTGGTCTGTAAAATTGAATCATTGAGTTGATCTAGGCAGGAAAGCCAAACCAAACCAAAAATCTCCTTTCCCTTTTTCTGTATCTTTTAGTCTGGCTCATCTCTGGCATTCGTTTTACATTGCATTCCCACAAAATATTGCTTTGGTACAAATGAAATACAAGTGAATTACTGAGCAGGTTTGGGGGAAAATGAGCAAAGGTTTGGGAACATCAGATGCTTTTAAGCTGGAACTAGGCTTGAAGAAAGAAAAAGAGAATGGGGCCAGAGCAGTGCAGGATTTAACATCTACAAGAAGGATGTTTGTGAAAAGCATTTTGGAAAATATTTTGGAATACCAGTGTGATGAGTGCCTCTCTGGTTGTAATCAATTTTACAGTTAAGATTTCATTAGAATTAGTGAGTCTCATTGTCTTTCTTGTACAATGTGTTTTTTTTCTCTCCAAATGTGTTTTTTCTGTGTGGGAAACTTGTTTTTAATGCAGATTAATACTCCAGCCAAAAAAAAAGCCTTTTTGACCTATTCTGGGTGTATCCAGAAAATACTTAGAGCTTGGAGCTGTGATAAATTTGGTGGGTGAGCACCAAGGAAATTCTGCACACTTTTTAACAAACATTTCCAATTATTGCAAAACCCCATAAATCTGTGAGCAGAGCTGATTCTGTTTTACTTCAGGGTGTTCCTGTTCGTAAAAGCCTTGACAGAAAGCAGAAAATTTATGTAGTTCTGAGCAATCTTTTACATGACCATTACACCCCACTCTTTGACAGAGCCTTAATTCTTTGAAGTAGCTGAATTTTATCCATCTTGGCTTCAGTCTGCCAGGTCTAATAAAAACCTACAGCGTTACATTGCATATTATGGTTGTAAAAACTTCTGGCTGTTCTAATAACAAACACTTGCACGGGGCACAACAACTGGGTCACATCTCCTTCGTTTGGGTTCACAAGTGGAGATTCAGATTTTAGCTGCAAAATCTGCATATGACTAAGAGTCAGGAGACCTGCACAACGTCCCCCACCCCAGCAGCATGAGCAGCAGGGCTTCTGGAGAACTGCATGTTTATGCTGCCTGGGTGTGCAGCTGGGCCATGCAGGGATGTGGGACTTTGTCAGCTTGAGCAGCTTTTTCTGTTTCCCTGGCTTGGCAGAGCAGGGACGCGGAAAACCCGGAGCAGCCACGATGCAGCCCCGGAGAGCTCCCCAGCAGGGCCCCTAAATCCAGTTCACTCTGCAGAACCAGGAAAGAACACATCTAATAACCGACTAAATCTATTTCTGTTCATTCTTCACTGCTTTTTTTCCTTTCCAGTTTTGCAGAATGTTGTTTGTTTCTTACATGCCTCTTACTGACATGGGTGTCATTTTCAGTAACATTTAACCTGCATCCCTTTAATGTGGGCTGCAATGCTGTGCCCTGCTTGGCAAATACGTCTGAAACTGGTGAAATGTCAAAGCTCAGTGGGACAAATTAGAGCTGGAGTAGCAGTCTGAATTCCATGGTGTTCTGGGTCAGTTTTGGGGTTTTTTTTGTTCTGATTTCCTTTAGTCATTCTGCTTTATTTTTTTTTTGTTGGTTCAGTGGTGGTAGAGAGTGTTCATTCCAGGTCAATATTTTTCAAATTTGATATTTTTAAGTTAGACAACTGCAGGCCAAGTTTAGGCACTCCATAATAAGGTTTAATCCTCATCAGTCCCCAGTGGCTGCAGCTCCCATTGAAATCAGTCGAATGCAGCTTTCCATACTTCAACGTGATTTTGTTGTGATTAAACAGACACTCATAAAACTCAGAGAAACTGGAATCAAGTTGCACATGAAACTGAATTGACTTTTTCTTAATAGGATCCTTGTAATTAGTGATTACCAGATGCATTTAGAACGTGTGAAATGCCTGCAGGAATTGAAATTAAGAAGGGGGAGTGATTCCAAACACCTCAGATCTTCTGCTGGCAACCTTTCATTTTAAATTTCTGCCCTGCACATAGATGAAGCAGCACGGTTTCTATAAAATGTTCAGCTGTGGTTTCACATTAAGTTGATGTTACCAATAAATAGAGTGACATGTAATTGAAAACTTATTTGCTTATAAATAGCAGGTTTAGCTCTGGATGGCTCCCCACTTCATTTCAGTGGTCACCTTGCTGTCCTTAAGATAGGTCTTAGGAAACCTGTCCATTTTCGGTTCTAGCAACTATCACAATGATATTGTTTGATCTAAAGAGAAGAGTAAGGCTTCTGGGCTCCTTTTCTGATGAACTAAAGGTGTCTGAGGAAACATGCCCAGGGCTGTCGCCAGCCTGCAGCACAGGAGCAGAATGGCTCCTCTGGATGAGGTGATGTTGGCTCATTCTTTGTACAATCTCTTCTCCCACTTGAGATGGAGAAGTGGTGCTTGCTTTTTTCATGATTGGAGTTTTAATCCAAAACCTCCAGGTTTAAGGGATGATCTTAATGTGGACTGTTTACTGTTACCCTGTAACAGCCCTTTTCTCTGGGAGGTTGGTTTGGGTTTTTTTTATTTCTCTCCCTTCTCTTTGGAAATGCAGTGCTGGAGAGTAACTTGCCTGACCAGAGGGAAGCTTGTTAGGAGCTTGTAGAGTGCTTGAACAGCACACTTGTGCTCAATGACTTACATATGGCTCCTTTTCTCTCCAAGTAATTTAGATCAGAGTCATTACTCAAATTCTCTTAATTTTGGAGAGTAGTTTTACTGGGCACTTCCATGAATCATAGGAATTTTTTTGACAATGTGAGGACATGCTTGAATTCTAGACTATGAAAGACAATTGATTCTTTTAGGATGATTAATAAAAGCCCTTTTTGCTACCCTTCCAATGTTCCTGCGACTGCTGGCAGCTTTGTTCCTTGGGGAGATTTTTGTCACTGCAGCCAGAGATTGTTGTTGCTGCTGCCCTTGCAGAACTGTCCCTGACACAGTGGTGGACTTACTAGAGGATGGTGCTCGGAGGGAGGAAGTAGATTCCTGGCTTGCTTGTCAACCATTTGTAGTTTATGAAGAATGAAATAGAAATATAAGACACTGTTACCTGTTCTCATTGTAATTGCATGCTTAACTTTTTCTTTGATTGTTGATTTTTTACTTCCCCTTAAAAACTCTTTTTTTTTTTCCTTCCCTGTTCCTAACAGATTCACTGTGAGAAGCTCAAAACTAAGAAGAAAGATGAAGGGGATTGCATGGAACTGTGCCCCCATCAGTGTGTTGAGATGGAAAGGTATTGACTATCTTAATGTTACATGGAAAAACTTTTTTTTTTTTTTTTTTTGGGCACCTACAGTTTCACAAGGCAGTATCAGCTCTACTGATATTACTGAGAGAATTAAGTATAGTGCGGTGAGTGTCCTCTGCCTTTCAGCTGGGGCTGCCTGGCAGCCACCACAGGCAAGGAGCTGGCCTGACTTAAAGAGCTGGTTGTCCCCTGTCAGCTACTGTATGTTACACTTCCTGGCTGCATTTCCAAATGGTTTTCATCTGTCTGTCCTGCTTGTGCTGCTAGTAGATCACCAAAAATACCTCAGTTCTGTGTGGGAGGCACGGACTCAAATGGATCATGGGCTTGTTTTCCTCCAAAGGTTCAGCCCAGCTGAGAGCCCAGCTCAGCAAGGCGTTGGTGAAGCATCCCCATCCTGGCCCAGCAGGAAGGCAGGAGGCAGAACGGGCTGTTTGTGGTGATGCCTGATTGGAAAAGAGAGCAGTGGTGTCAAGTACCAGTTAAAAATGTCAGCTGTGCAATTGCACTGCACCAGAGTCACGGCTTTCCAGAGGAACAAGCACATGTAAGATGTGAGCAGACTCGTGGGGCTGCAGCTGAATCTGCAGGGCAAGCAGCCAGTCCAGAAGGGGCTGTGGGAGAGACACCATTCGGAAAAGGCATGAACTGAGGCCAGCAAAGTGCCCTGAAAGGGGCACAAGCTTTTCTAGACATTGATCTTCACAGAAAAAGAGCGAGCACTTGGAAACATCTAGATTTGTCTCCCTTCTTGTCCTTTTAACTCTTAGCTTTCAGTTCTTTCAACACTTTACTTCCACCTCCCCACAGTTTTCTGCATGTGTGCCTTTCAGTGGGGGAATTCATCTGCTCATGTGCTGCTTGGTGGCTCTGCTTGGCCAAGCTTTCCAGCTGACTGATTTCACAGCAAAAATCAATTCCCTTTCCACTGGTGATCCACACGCAGCTGCGTGAGGCCTGGGGGCTGAGTCTGGGTGACAGTGCCCCACTTGCTGCCTCTTCAGGGAGACAGTTGTCTGCAGCTCACTCACGGCTCGTTTGAAGCCTGAGACAGTTGGTGGAAATAATTTAATTGGCTTTTCCTGAGGTTTGAACGCAGCCCAAATGCTGTCCATCAGGAAGACATTCAATGTCTTGGTAGTATAATTAGGCAGAAGATCCAAGTGAAAGGGGAATGATGCTCTTTTCCTGATGTGCAGGCTGTACAGGGTGCAGGAGTGAGGCAACTGCATGGAAACCCAGTCCCAAAGGACAGGAACATCCAGGCACAGAGGGAGCAGCACTGTGTGATAAGTAACATCATTTAGAGCAAACCAACAGCCATGGTCTTCTTGCACATTGCAGATTTCCTGTGGGGAGTAAACACTGAGGGCCACTGCCTGCCTGTGTATCAGTAGCTTTCCTTCTCTTCACTGAGCTGGGCTGGATTATAGGTGCAGCTTCACTTAACCACTGGGCCCTTTTGGCTTATTTTCAGAGAAACCAGATGCGTTTCCATTAAGAACATGCCCCTCTTCTGTTGTCATTTGTGTAATTCTTAAAATTAAGCAAAAGTATTAAAGAATAATTGTTTCTGCTCACATTAACAGCGCACAGCTTCTCCAGATGTGGCATTTGACAGCCCAACAGCTGCTGGCTATTAAATGTGCCTTAAAAGCCCCATTCCTTTGTCGTAAAGGGAGCAGAAGTGTAGGGACGTTTATGGGGTGAGAGGCAGATGTTTTGGCTACATCAGGTTTGAGGGAAAGTTTAAAGTGGTTTCTCTGCCATGGTCACAGTGCATGTTTTAACCCCTATCATACACCTTATGGAGCTCTCTTCTTGGCACTGGGGTGAGACTATTCCTAATCCCTCACTGACCTGTGGGACATCTCACTTTGAAGACACTGCAGTTCTGCCAGGTAGATCTCAGCTGCCACTTGGCTGGCTTTCCAGCTATGCTCTTGAAATAATGGATAAATTTTTGGGGGTGAAACTCAGGTTAAAATATTAAGCTAGAAATAATTTGAAATATTGTGTTGCCATTTCCCCCCCCCACTAAACTCTCTTTTTAAGTATATCCTCATAATCATCAAAGGCAGGTGTTCTTTTTGTGTTTGTCCCAGCACAGTATGCTTTATGCCCAATAAACTATTTTTTACGGTGGTGTATGTGAGGTGGAACATGGAACGAATGGAGCTCAGTTTCAAGAGTTCTGGCTCAAATTCCCAAGCTTAAACTTTGAGTGGAGTGTTGAGTACTGGAACTGCACCACTGGTCCTTAGGGAGCTGCATGACATTTTAACTATTCTCTATCAGCTCAGAGTCTGCTCAACTTCTAAGAGCTTATGGGGCTGCAGAACTTGTCATTTGTAACAAAAGTCTTTTCGTCTTCTTGGCAAAATTTTATCCTTCCTATTGCTTATTGGACTAGAAATTCTTTTTTATCATTTAGTCTTAATTGGAGAAGATTTTAATATAAAAATCCCAATGTATTTGCATAAAAAAAAAATCTAAGAATTCTACAAAACTGAATTAAAAGAGCAAAAATTCTGTAAAATCACATGGAACATAAGAGAATAGGCTTGTTCTATAGATGAACTGTCATTTAAAAGAATTATATCCCTAATTTTCTTCCTATTTTAAGTCTATTTCTAGTACAAGTTAGATTAAATATTCTGTAATTCAATCTGATTCTCCCCCTTATTATACAGGCCTTTTTCTGAAATGAACTCTATTATCTTAAATAGGGAAATATTAGCTGAAACAATTTGTCTCAAAATTTGCCACATTTTTAATTAATCTGACCAGTTCATTCTCCATAATTCAAATGCAGAAATTTCCTTCTTTCCATGAATTCACTCCCTAGGCTTAGCCAAGCAAGAATCCTACATCCCAAATGCCCACCCAAGGGGATGAAGCACATGTTTTACCATTAGACTCTGGAATTCATTTCCCATCAAAATATGACTCCATGGTGTTGGCGTCTGGCTGTAAATCCTGGTTTAAAGCCTTTTTTCACAATTGTTTATGGTGTGTATTTGTGCTTTCACCAATCACAAGAGTACACCACCCTTGAAATTAATATTTCAAATAGAATTATATGGCTTTGGTATTAATATTGTGCAATAAATGCCTTGGGACATGTTGTAGGTATGTCCATTGTTGCCATGTAGCTGCTATGAGTAAGGAATAATGCCAGTTTCCACTGAAAAACGGGGAGAGGCAGGAGATGCAAAACTGGGACTCTTATGGAGCTTGTACCTGCTTATTTGAGAAACTTCTGTTTCTCAGCCTTCAATCCATGCTGCTCAAGGCCAAAGTATGGGGCTGATCATGTTCTGGCTCTCAGCTTAAAAAGTGGAATTGCTGTAAAAAGTATGCAACCATTTATAAAAAACCAATCATTATTACTTAGAGCATTATACTATTATAAATAATACCAATAATTAATAATAGGCCAGTGGAGCCTAGAAACTGAAGTGGTGCAAAGATGTACCACGGAGCAAGAAGTGAAAACCATTTTAAAGGCAGCAAGTTGAACAATGTGGGAGAAATGAAAACACCTTTAGTGGGGTGCGCAGTGAAGTTCTGCAAGGATAAGACAACTTGCACACTAAAGGGCACAGGCCTAATTTCTTGTTCTTGGAGGACATGTTTTTTCAAGTATGACATGGAAATTTTAAGGAAGGTTGGACTCTTTTCTTTCCCTGTAAGCTGTTAAAACTTTTGCTGGGAGACCAGCTTCCTTCATTACATCTTCACCTTCTGCTTCCATGTCAAACATCTTAATTTTTAAAAAAAAAAAAAAAAAGGAAATTTTGCAACTAACTCAAAGTTTGCAAAGAAGAGTTAATGTTGTAATCTTTTATTGTCTCCTGCAGTAATCACAGCTTGCTATATGTCCTTTTTATATCTTTGTGTACTTTAGAAAGCTTTAGCACATGGAAGGGATATACTGTGTCCTGTATGACTACAGAAAAATGCTTTTAATATTTTCTGAAAAGTTTTAATGGTACAGAACCTGTGAACTCCAGGAAACCAAAAGCAGTTTTGAAAACTGTTCTGTGCAGAGTCTGAATGCTGTGTGCCCTCTAGAGCTGTCCGGGGGAAGCTCTGTTAGTCAGCTGGCTGGGGTAGCTCCTAATCACGAGTCCCTTGATGTATTCAAGCACTCAGAGCATCTCTGTGCTCTGAAAGTCCAGATTCTAAATCAGATCTACACACCAGATATGATTAATGTTCTACCTCACCATAAATGTATCCTGATTATCAAAGTGGCTGATAATAAAATGCAGATAAATGCAGTAACAGTTTCACAATCTAAAAATGAAGCCGCTTTCTGACTTTCATGATAATCTTCAAACACATGGATATTACAGAGCAGAAATTGGTTCCTAGGGATCTGAGCCTTTTGTAGTTCCGTTTCTTTTACCCAGGCACAGCTGGGTCCTGCTCTTGCCCAGGTAAGTCCAGAAAGAAGAATGCAGAGAGACAAGGGTAGGAGCAGCCAGAGGTGAATTACCGTTTACAGCGACAACATCAAACTGTGGGGAGCAGAGCAGAGGAATGAACACTTCCTGGCTGAAAAGAAATATTAAAATCCAACCCCCCTCTTGCTTATGGGGTATTTCTCAGCTTGGTTCATGCTCTGACCTCAGGAGGTTGTGGTCACCCATCTCCACTTGCTGTGGCTGAACCAGCAGCAGAGCTGAGTGCAGCCTGCCTAAACACTTGCTGCTGAACTCTGTCGTGTTCAACCCACTCCATATTCCTACCAGAGTCATCTTTTACTGTCCCCAGGGCTGCCCCTAGACGTTGCTCCTTTATTCTGAGTATTTTTTTTTCCTTAGGCTAAACTGCTTTATTTGGCTTAAAAGAGTTTAAGAAGCGCTGGCTACTTTAACCGAGCTGGGGGAGTGGGTTGTGCTGGCAGCTGGGGGTGGTAAATTGCAGCAGCGAGTGGCTGCTTCCGTGCTGTGGCTTTTTAGTTCTGAGCAGCCTCAGAAGCAGGGAGGGCTCTGCACGGGGTATGTGCACCTCTGTTACACAAAGCTGTCTCAGGCAGCATCAGGAGCTGGAGTCCAAATGGGCTGAAGATGCTGTTTTCCAGGGAAGTGCACTTGTGAGTGCAGAGTGCTTACTCTGCCTGCTGCCTGAGATTCGGGAGCCTCAGCACAGAATTGCTTTAAGAAAAGGTGCCGCTTGCCCTGGCTTATCCAGGATTTTGCAACATTTAGCCAGACAGAGAAGGGCTGGATTTCTTTCACAAGGTTTGCTGCTTTCCTTCTGCAGTTTTCTCCATGAGCTGCCACGCGGTGCCCCTGCTGCTGCTGGGGCTCACCTGCCACCCACGCACAGCTGAGGCTTTGGAAACTGCCACCAGCCCTCAGGGCAGCTGCAGCCTCCTGTACCACCGTGGAGTTCATGAAAATGTGCCTTGGGAAGGTCTTGCTTTTAATCCTCAAGGCCATGAAATTATAGCTTGTCCAGCTACCAGCAGCAAATAAAAAAACCCAAAACTTTAGTATTTTGCTAGTCCTTATTTGCTACTGTTGGTATTTTATTTTCTCTTGGAAATGATTTTGTATCCATGCTTAGTGAAAATACATTTCTGTTACAGTCTCTGTGTTTTAAATATGGAGCATTAAATGAATCATTCTATCAACATGAAATTCACCCCACTTATTTACTCTTATGATTAAGATAGATGGGTTTGTTTATTGGGCAATTTTATCAATTTTGCTTTAAGAGTTTCCTCAGAACCTGCAGAGCAGTCCCTGAGGATTGCCTGTGTAAACTTCAGGAAGTATAATTTATAAACTCCTACTGCTTTCAATTTTTCTGGTGGTTCAAATAAAGAATTTCTGCCTAAATCAAGAAGCAATCTTGCAATAACAGGTTGGTGATGTTTTCGAGCCTTGCATTTGCTTTCTGGACACGCATTACTTATATTTAGAATTGGTTTGAGTTGATTAGGCAATAAAAGTCTAAGCTTACGAAAGAGATTAATCTTCCTTGATAACTTGGGTTGATCTAGGAGATTTAGGGGGTTGTGTTAATTATGCCTCAGTTAATTATCTGGAAGTCACATTGCACCATTAGAGTATATTAAGTGAATCAGCCCTAGTTGCTAGTTAGTTCTGTGAATTTGGAACAAGACCTTATGTGCACTTAAGTCCTGTATATCCTTAGCAGAGAGAGTGAAAGAAAGGAATTTTCCCACCAAATATAATTTTAAATGTTCACAACAGACCAATTTTTTACAAGATACAAATGTTTTTAAAAGGAACCTTTAAGGAAGAAAAAATTGAAAATGCTTGTCAGGTTTCTGTTGCAAAGTGTTAGAGTAAACAAAACGTGCCATCAAAAGACTCTGTCAACTGAGCACCTAGTTTTGCAAGTCTAAACCTATTCAACTATTCTGATTGCATTTTTGCTGAAACTGGATTTAAAACTCTTGAAACTCCATGTGAGTGGGTGAGGTTGAGGGCACATGGCAGTCTTCATGTAATCCCCAAAAGGGTCGACTTGGATTTTGTAGGTGAAATGCAGTGGAATTCATAAAGACTACCTGTGTAAGTATTTTAAATGAGTTTCTGCCACAGAGCACTTAGAGACTGTGTGTCACTGCTCTGGTACTCTCTGTTTGTGTTACCAGGAAGGAAAGGAGCAGGAGGCTGGTGCAGGACCAGCTCTGCACTCTCACATTCAGAGAGAGCCTCGAGTTCTGGTGTAAAGTTGAACATTGCTTTTTCTTCCTACGCAGGTGTGAAAGTAAAGAGCTGGATGTTGAAATAAGGAACCTGATAGGGAAGAGCAACACTTACAAGTTGTGTGAGGACCCCAAACCTCTTGCCCAAGAGAGGCTGAGCCCTCAGAGAACTTCGTGTTCCCTTAAGGTAATTGCAGTGTGCTTTTGCAATGTTTATCTGCCAGGAAAGAACATTCAGGGGGATGTTCTCTGGGGGACTCGACTATGCATGAAACTTTAGGATTTCTGAAATGATGCAATTAACTTGCTACACATTTTTTTTTTTTCCTGATATAGCTACTTTCTGTTATGAGGAAGAATGACTGTGAAGGTACATTTCATAGTGGTTTAAAAGGTCAGCTAAACCCACTGATTATCCTAAGTGTGAAACCCTGTGGCCAGATGTGCCTTTTGGATAACACAGATCCTCAGAACTATGTAACTCCTAAAACTCTGGCATTTTTGATGCTTTTGGTAGTTCTAATTTAACAGAGAATGAGCAGAGGTGTGGGACACGAAGACCTGTGGAAGTGTCAGGTTTTTAGAAGAATAGGAAGAGAGGAGAAGGAAAATGATGATGATTCAAACCCACACTTCTGTGGTATTGCAAACAGAAAATAGTAAGCCACCTGCTAAAGCGGTTGTCTTTGCCTGCAGTGAAGCAGTGGTTAACAAGCCTGACAGAAACTTGTTCTGGGTTTCCCTCTCAGTTTCACTCCTCTCCCCTGAAATAGCGAGAATAGAAGGAATTTCCGTGTTTTCCACAAACTGGGAACAGGAAGAGGGAGGGGTGTTGAGGAGAGGAGTGATTAAACCATGAATGACATCCACCTGCAAGGGATGATACATATACCTGTGTGACTCCAGCACGGGATGGGGAAGGGAAGGCTCCACCCCGAGGCATGATGCAGGAAATTTCTGAGGAGGTAAAAGGGAGATGACTCTCTTCTACGAAATCCGGAATTACACACAGCTCCTTTCACATGTAAACCGCCATCTCCAGAATGACTCATGACCTCGGGGCATGAAGCTGAGCCTAAGCCTAACGAGACATCCCAGGGTCAGACCAGTGGGATTAGAAACAGTGAGAGAGAAGCCACAGGCAGGGATGGGGATTCCCGGAGGCAGGGGAGAACTAAGCATGGTGAAGCAGAAGTCAGT
>VZRS01002180.1:15206-57892 GCA_013398055.1 Ifrita kowaldi | reverse complement strand
CAGCTTGTGAAATGATGCTGATTTGGACTTAAAATGAGGGTCAAATTATGAATTTAAGAGTTAGGAAGAAGTTAATAATGAAACAAAAATGTACCTTTCCCTGTAGTGTCAATCATTCACCAGGAAGTTATTTGTCAGAGCCAGCAGCTCATTTTCATTCTGTAACTTTTTTTCTGGAGTGAAGAGTACACATTGCACTCTGCAGAATGGCATTTCCCTCTGACCTTAAATCGCTTTCAAGACTAACCTGTAAATGTCTGTAAACAAATTCCCCTTTTTGCCAGGATTTTTTTTCCATAAAAAATTATGATATTAGTGTGGTTTTNGAAACTCCATGTGAGTGGGTGAGGTTGAGGGCACATGGCAGTCTTCATGTAATCCCCAAAAGGGTCGACTTGGATTTTGTAGGTGAAATGCAGTGGAATTCATAAAGACTACCTGTGTAAGTATTTTAAATGAGTTTCTGCCACAGAGCACTTAGAGACTGTGTGTCACTGCTCTGGTACTCTCTGCTTGTGTTACCAGGAAGGAAGGGAGCAGGAGGCTGGTGCAGGACCAGCTCTGCACTCTCACATTCAGAGAGAGCCTCGAGTTCTGGTGTAAAGTTTAACATTGCTTTTTCTTCCTACGCAGGTGTGAAAGTAAAGAGCTGGATGTTGAAATAAGGAACCTGATAGGGAAGAGCAACACTTACAAGTTGTGTGAGGACCCCAAACCTCTTGCCCAAGAGAGGCTGAGCCCTCAGAGAACTTCGTGTTCCCTTAAGGTAATTGCAGTGTGCTTTTGCAATGTTTATCTGCCAGGAAAGAACATTCAGGGGGATGTTCTCTGGGGGACTCGACTATGCATGAAACTTTAGGATTTCTGAAATGATGCAATTAACTTGCTACACATTTTTTTTTTCCTGATATAGCTACTTTCTGTTATGAGGAAGAATGACTGTGAAGGTACATTTCATAGTGGTTTAAAAGGTCAGCTAAACCCACTGATTATCCTAAGTGTGAAACCCTGTGGCCAGATGTGCCTTTTGGATAACACAGATCCTCAGAACTATGTAACTCCTAAAACTCTGGCATTTTTGATGCTTTTGGTAGTTCTAATTTAACAGAGAATGAGCAGAGGTGTGGGACACGAAGACCTGTGGAAGTGTCAGGTTTTTAGAAGAATAGGAAGAGAGGAGAAGGAAAATGATGATGATTCAAACCCACACTTCTGTGGTATTGCAAACAGAAAATAGTAAGCCACCTGCTAAAGCGGTTGTCTTTGCCTGCAGTGAAGCAGTGGTTAACAAGCCTGACAGAAACTTGTTCTGGGTTTCCCTCTCAGTTTCACTCCTCTCCCCTGAAATAGCGAGAATAGAAGGAATTTCCGTGTTTTCCACAAACTGGGAACAGGAAGAGGGAGGGGTGTTGAGGAGAGGAGTGATTAAACCATGAATGACATCCACCTGCAAGGGATGATACATATACCTGTGTGACTCCAGCACGGGATGGGGAAGGGAAGGCTCCACCCCGAGGCATGATGCAGGAAATTTCTGAGGAGGTAAAAGGGAGATGACTCTCTTCTACGAAATCCGGAATTACACACAGCTCCTTTCACATGTAAACCGCCATCTCCAGAATGACTCATGACCTCGGGGCATGAAGCTGAGCCTAAGCCTAACGAGACATCCCAGGGTCAGACCAGTGGGATTAGAAACAGTGAGAGAGAAGCCACAGGCAGGGATGGGGATTCCCGGAGGCAGGGGAGAACTAAGCATGGTGAAGCAGAAGTCAGTGCAGAACCAAGCTTTGAAATTACAAGCCACAAATGATCCATGGAAACACCCTGTTGCACGTGTTAGCCTCCCTCCAGCAGAAGGAGACATAGGAAAGGATTTTTGGGATCTGGGGAATGTGGGGAGGAAAGAGAAAGGATGTGCTTACCCGGACCCTTTCTGTGGGGTGCTGCAGTGCTTCGCACAGCATCCCGTAGCATATTTAATCTGTCGTGCTTTTATGCTCTTTGTTTTATAGCACTTCTTGCCTGTGAAAGGTGTGTGTGTGTGTGGTTTTCAGAGCTTAAAGAGGGACAGCTTATGATACTTCTGCACTAGACACATGCTGGCTATTTTTTCTTTATACTTTTAAGTCAAGCAACTTTTCACTTGGACGGTTACTGAGCTGGGCTTCAAGTGAGTGACAGCTTGACAGTGCTGATGAGCTTCAACAACCTCAGTGTAAGGTGCAAGGAGTATAAGTCTTGAACTGTGTGTTTTGGGAGAGGAGGTCATATTTTTAATACCTAGTAGGCTTTGTGAAGATTGTGAAATACTATTAACACCACCCCCCACCCCCCNCTTGTGAAATGATGCTGATTTGGACTTAAAATGAGGGTCAAATTATGAATTTAAGAGTTAGGAAGAAGTTAATAATGAAACAAAAATGTACCTTTCCCTGTAGTGTCAATCATTCACCAGGAAGTTATTTGTCAGAGCCAGCAGCTCATTTTCATTCTGTAACTTTTTTTCTGGAGTGAAGAGTACACATTGCACTCTGCAGAATGGCATTTCCCTCTGACCTTAAATCGCTTTCAAGACTAACCTGTAAATGTCTGTAAACAAATTCCCCTTTTTGCCAGGATTTTTTTTCCATAAAAAATTATGATATTAGTGTGGTTTTAAATGCAAATATTTGAGAGAGAGAAAATGTAGGTCTGCAGAATGAACTCATTCTCAGCACATCCTTCAGACTATGATTCCTTCATGTGTACTCCTTCAATTGCAGCTTGTCCTGATGTTGTATTCTCCATTCCAGGAAAGGGAATAGATTTGCATTTTTTAGATTTACAAATTGTCATCCAATTATTTTCATATGAAACTTGGATTTTCATCATCAGGCCTGAGCTTGCAAATGCTTAGGTACTGGGGTGGCCATGCCCTTGCAGTTAGTGGATAAAGGAAATCCTGAAGCAGGAGCCTGTGCTATGTTTGATTTACTCTGAAACCACTTCTTGCTCTAATTTTATCCGGTTCCCACATATTAAGACACAAATTTGCATCTGCACCTATTTTTCTGTCAGAGGGAGCATGTAACTGAGCAGCACAAAAGGCTGAGGCTGACACACTTACCGAAGGGAAAATCCCTTTCTAGCACACCTCTCTGGTGAGGCACGGGGGCCAGGTTGAGGCAGGAAGAGTCAGATTCTTCTTCTGGTTCAAGAGCCAATTTTATTCTTCAGCTAAAATCTCTCCTTTTTTACCACTTCACCCCATGCCTCAGAATGGGAAAAGGAGTTGCAATGGATGTTGTGTAAAGCACTGCTGGCATAGCAACAGCTTCAGCAATAAAGCCAAAACCAAAGCTCAACTGAAACATAAGCAAAGTGACAGCTTCCCAAAAGCCACCAAATTTTAACCCAAGTAACCTCAGAGTTAATCTAGCTTCTACAAGTCTGCAACTGAACAATAAATAAAAATAAATTTTTTAAAAAAATCCCCAGCACATCTCACAGCAGTTGCATGATCAGCTAGGAAGAGAACAGAAAAAGATGACTTTGTCATTTTGTACCATTTTGTTATCATCGAGGAAAGCCTCACATTTGCTTGCATCAAGCCTTTTAATGGTTCTTGGTTTCATTGCAGTTACTGAGCGGACAATTTTCAGAAGTGAGAAATGGTTTCCTTTATCTGAATTTATGAGTGACATTTTGTAATACTGTGACACAAGTTGTTCCCAGAATTAAGATCCAGCACTCTGAAAATGAGAACTTCTGTCTTCTCATGGTGCCGAGGCTTGAGAGAGGATTCAGCACTGGCCAAGCTCCAAGGCTTTGATTTTTCTCCCACTGCAAGCTTCCCAAAGATGCCTAAAAGGTTTTTATGCTCAGGAAGCTCAGGTCTTCCTAGAATACAAACTAAAATATTTCTCATTTTTAAACAGGGCTTTAAAAAAAAACCCAAAAAACACCTCAAAGCTGCTACTAATAGAAATTACAGAATATCATAGAAATAAAATAGAAATTAAGAAAAGGCTTCTAAGCTGTTGTGTGCTGCCACTTGGGAGTTAACTTAGGGAGTGTGAGGGGCAGCAGATCCTTGCATTTGCTTCCTGGAAAGCTTTTTCCGTACCTGGCAGATTTTTAGGTATGTGGCTGCATTTACACTCTGGTTGTCAACTGGAATTTTCCAAGCAATTTAAAACTGTATATTTGGTTCAATAGCTTCAAACCAAATATAAATGCTTTAGAATATTTTGGGGGTTTTTTGAATTCTGAAGCCTGATAGTTCTCCAAGAGTCCTTCTTTCAAGGATTTCTGTATATCTCAGAATTCTGAAGCGCTGTTGTACAACTAAGTTGTTTTTGATTATATAGCAATAAATATAAACAAATGTAGTGTCTTTATCTCTGCAATATCAATGATAATGAACGTTGTCATCTCCTTATCTTTCTTTTCACTGCTATTACCTGTTTTCACAGAGACAAGCAATGATTTTGCTTTAACATCTCCCAGTTTTTGCTGGAAGAATACCACCACCTCTGAAGAGCTTCACTTTTTGTTCCCTACTCACTGGCATTTCTTCTGTTCATACAGATTTCAGACATACTCTTGTCTCTCCAATCTGTTCTTACATGGCAACCAGACATCCATATGAATGCTAAGCTGCATGAGACAGGCACTGAAAAGTACTTTGGTCTTAGTTCTATTCTGTCAAATTTTATATAAAATCATTCACTTTCAGTAGTCATTAATGCAGTCATGAAGGAATCACCAACAAAGGACTTGGTGTCCTAATGTCCAGGTAGCTTTCCAAGAAACTACTCAGCTCTCCAGGAAGCTGTTGTGACCTAGCTTACAGTATCAACCAAGGTCTCAGCCTCATCCTCTCTTCAAAGTAATTTGAGCATTAATATCTTTCAAGTGGGAGCTGTGATTCATGAGCAGGGCTGTGTGCTGGGTTTGCTCTTCTGCTCCCGCTGCGGGGACCGCTCCGCACCTCACTCACCACATCCCAGTGTGCTCTTGTGAGGAAACCAGAAACTGGGGCTGCTTTACCTTTGCAGGCCAGACCATAAAATGCTGCTGTTCAGCCTGAGCTTTCTCCCACAGCTGAGGTGCTGCTGGAGTGGGGATGAGACTGGTGAGAGTGGGAGCTGGGGAAGGCACAGGGTCTGGGCTTGAGAGACAGCGTCCTCGAGAGCAGGTGTGCAATGTGGAAGGTTTGTGATTTTATTTTTATGGATCTGATGCTCAGTGCTGGTGCTTTAGACTCTTTGCATGAGTTTGTAGTCTTCAATGCTGTACCTGATCTGCTCAAAGACTAGTTTTGATATAGGTACAGATGAAATTCTTCTGATTTTTGATGGGTCGGATGATTCCTGTGTAGAATCTGAAATGTCTTCATTAAAATAACCTTTGTTTTTTAATTTGTCTCTTGATATACCACAGTTCCAGCTGCTCCATAAACCAGGAGAAAAATAAAAGGAACCTCAGGGTAGCAGGATATATTTCATATGCAAATATTATAAAACAGTAACTTTCTTCCAAATTGGAGTTTGTGTCTTGCAAAAGAGGAGTTGCTTAGTCACACATTGTAAACCAGAGATCTGAAATGTGGCTGCGAAATTCCACCATTTCACAGGATTGCTTTACCTTGTCTAAATCCTTTTTTTGGAAATTGAAAGAGGGGTTTCTATTATTTTATGTCAAATTTCTCAGACTAGCTTTCATTCCATTCCTTAAAAGTGAAATAAGCAACCTCTCCTGCCACTGCAAAAGCCATAGACCCAGAGACCTTTCCACAATAAGGAGCAGGATTTTTTTTTCGTGCTTCCTTCTGAAATCCAGCATTATTCAGAATTCCAAGACTGAAGAAGAGAACACTTTGCACTTTTCTGTTTCATTCTGCCTTTGTACAGGAAGTCTGTGGAAGCCTTTTCTTTGTTAATCTTTCCTGTGAGATTTTTTTTTTCCCGAACCTCATAGGGGACAGGTGGTTGTAACCTGCCTTCTATTAGAGGATGTTTTCCTCCAAATTTGCCCAAACCAGCACACCTGGTAAGGTTAACATCTTTCTCCAAATGGGAAACTAAGGCACAAGTTTGGAGTGTTGGGTACCTTTGAGTACTCAAGACTTGGGTAGCTTGAAGCTGGATCCTGGCTTGGGTGAGGCAGGTAGCAGAAGCGCAAATAAAACATCTGTCATTCTTCATCTTTGTGCAGCTTTTCTTCAGGGAAACAAATCAATTTTCCAATTATGGTTTTCCCCTAAACATCTTGGGGTTTTTGTATGGGGTTGCTCTTCCCTGTAGCTGTTAACAGATTTTGCTGTTGCTCCTTTAGTAGCATGACTCACTCATTTTTCTGTTCTGATAGTTCACTCTCAGTGTCAATAATTGTAATCACTTAAGTCCTTTTTTGTAACTGGAAGCAGGGATAGAAAAGCCTGTCCTCTTACTTAAAAAGCAAATACCCTTCCTTCCCTTATACATGCGACTTCCTCTCTGGGGTGAACTGGCCAGGCAATTGTGATTTCCATGCACACAAAGCAGAGGGCTGCCTTGCCTGGCACATTAGTCATAGGCATTGTGCTTCATCCTTTCTGGGAAGCCCCAGCCAGGAAGGAGGAAAAGGTTAAAATCAGACTTCCACCACTTCTTTCTGGACCTTGGCTACTTCCACAGGCAGCACTCCTGGATCTTCTGGGTCTGAAAGCAATTCTCCTGCTCCTTTAGCCAACATAAAATCTCTGATTCATTGCTCTTCTTCTTCCAAAGACCCACAGTGAAGGAAACGCTCCAGGCCGGCTTGGATGCACCTGGGCAGGTGGGAGTGACATGGAATCTCCAGCAGAACCACTGGACGTAAGTGACTGCGTTGGCTGCTCTCTGAAGTGTTTTCTGATTAACAGGGGCTGGTGCAGGTCACTTGGTAGATTGACAATTATGAGTTCATCTTTGTGTTCTAATAGGTTTTTCTGAATGATTTAAACTGTGTAAGAGTGGAAGGAAATGGTAGAAATATTTTTGCAAATGGCATTCTTAGAAAGAAGCTCTTTCCTAATGGCTTTTTTTTTTTACCCTCCAGAAGTTACACAAAGGGTACAAAGTGGTTCATTTGAGTGACCCCACAACTTCTGTGAGCAGCGTTTGGGCTAGTTGGTGCCAAGTGTGTGTATAGTTGTTAGATCTGTGAGTTGTCCTATCACTTTATAAGTATTCTTAAATATGCACTTCCATATATGCCTAAGGCCCAGATGCGGAAAGCAATTCAGCCTGTTAATAACTCCGTTAGCTGCCAGGTATTGCTTCAGATACTCTAAATTAAACATGTCTGTGAACTACCAGAAGAGGGATGAAGTGTTTTCTGGCTTGAAAGTCAAGGACTCCACATTAGAGCTCAGCAGGACTGGCCATGGGGCAAATATGTGGTTGGGATTTTTGCCTTTGAAAAGACACAGCAAAACTGTTCTTTGATCTTCGTTGGTATTCAGCATTAAATTCTCTATCTGAAGAAAATTTATTCCAGACCTCAGAAGTGCTCACACTATTCTTCTAGTTTTTCGTGTATTGGTTGAGAATTTAGGGGGGGAAACAAAATTCCCTGATTATGTATCTGAACAGAGTATGTTCTATTTTTATGAGAATGTCTCTTTTTTTTCCAGTACAGTTCTCTCTCTCTCTCTAACAGATCACATGTTTGTTTTCATGACAATCCATAGAAACTTCTTGGAAATTATGTTATACAACACTGCCATTATAAAAATGAGGGTCTAGCTGCTGCTGTCCTGCATGGGTGAAACTCCACACTTAAAAAAATGGAACAATTACAGACTGATCTTCTAAATTACTCCAAATGGTCTATTTGTTCTCTGTATTGCTTGTTTTGAGCCCTTTGTGCTAAAGTTTATTATCTTGGGCCTTCAGGCACTTTCCAGGGCCAATCCTACTAATTATTCTAGTTCTTGTAAATGAAGGGAATTACTTACAGCCACTCCACATCATGCTCAACTTTTGTGGCTTGTACTACTTGTTTGTATTACCATCTGCAAGATAATTAAAATCCTATTTTGTGTTCTGTGTCTCAGATGGTACGAGTAGATATAATTTTGTCTATTTCAGTGGCTATTTGCATAATGCTTCAATTAAAACACAGCCTGAGCAGGGTTAAAGCAGATGTACGCTCCAGAATCAGCTGTCAGCAGGTGTGAAGGTACTCAGATACAAATTTGGTGCAGGAAAATGTTTGTTTCAGTTTCTTTATGTGCACCTGTCAGGGTGGGTGGGAGCTTTACATGAGAATCTTGAAGAGAACAGGCCAGAAGCATTAATTTTTGAACATTCCTTTTCTCCAGTCAAGGCACACATTACTGAGCAAAAAGAAGCCTTTATCATCCAGTTCTCTGGAGCAACAGATCCTCACACTGGAAAGACAGAGACGAGAGGTAATCTTAAATATACCCTTAACCACATGATGACTGATTGTACCATGCCTATGAATCTGGAAGATCAGAAGCTTGTTTAGTACAAAAGGCAAATTTTATTAAAGATCACTATTGTAAAGGCCAAGGAACAACAAGCAGGAATTGCACCCAGTAGTATTCCAGTCAGTAGGAGTCTTCCGTTCATTTGTTTGAAGTCAAAGACCTTCTAATTGGAAATATGTTCATGGAACTTGTAGCAAACTAGCTGCAAAGTCCTTGGCCATTTAGGAGTTGCAGCCTGGGATTTGTGCAGTGTTGCAAATGATCCACCTGTAGCTTATTGTGTATTTGCATGTTTCCTGAGTGTTGCTTCCTGACTGTTCGTGTGCTTTAACTGAAATACCAAAGCACTGGCAGATGGGCTGCAAGACTTGCCAAACCTTAAACTTGCTGCTTCTGAAATGAACTGGCCAGATGATGAAGAGGTTGGGAACACTTACTGACAGAGGATTAGAATGCCAGTCTGTTTTTGATTTACTGAGAATGTTGAAATAAGGGTTATTTACTCTGCCTTCTTGGTAATTGCAGCTTCTGGAAGTGAACAAGCAATGGGATCATCAATTTAGAAGTATGAAACAGCTTTATGAAAAGCAGGTAACAATGCCGACAACTTCTATTGGAATTTGTGTGCCACCTGCTGATAGTTAAATCTGTGTTCAAATACCAGCCAGCCATAGCCATGGTAAATATCTTCCTTTGTCTTTAGCTCATAAATTAAAAAAGCTTCACCACGTAAAAGTGAAGCCAATGTGTGTCAGTCTTCAGCAGGACAAACTAACCAGAGAAGCAGGGTGTCCCTTAAATAGTAGGGACCAGTGTGGATGTGACAGCAGAGATCTTCATGCCCTCCACATAGTAGTAAAAATTGCACATAACTGAGAGCACAGTTAACTGAAAATCAACTTGCAGTGCCTAGTGTGCCCAGCCCCTGATCCACATCATCACGTATCTGTTGGTTCTTGTCCCATCTCTTGTGAAGCCTGGGGGCTCCCTGGTAAATTCTCCATGATAGTTGCCCTCTCTAAGCAGAGACTTCCAAAATTAATTGTAAGTAAGTATTTTTATTTCATTTTTTTTCCCCCAGGATCCAATTGACGTAGCTTTTGTTCCTTGCTTATGGCTGTGTGGCATCATTGCTGCAGACATTATCATCAGCTGCCTAGTGAAGCTGAGTGCTTACAATTTTGCCTGGTATTCCAAAACCCAAGTTGCTTCATTGACTGACATATCTCATCTACTGTTTCCTGCTATAAAAAGGAAGTTTATAGAATGACTTAATGTGCTTATCAGGAAAATTTTCTCTCTAATATTTTCCAGAAATCTTTACTGAGATCTGGGTCATTCATTTTCTTTTTCCCCCAAAGAGAAGAGGAACTGAAATGGCTCTTCCTCATTTAATCTGGAACTGTTTTATGCCTCTGGCTCGACACCCTGGAGATGCTCTGCCTTTCAGAATCCCCAGTCAGCCCAACACAGTCTGTCACTTGCTTTTCAGCTGACAGAGATGAAGGCAAGGCTGGACGTGTCAGAGAGGAGAGTGAGCGAGCTGGAGCAGGAGAGGCACCGGCAGCATCCAGAGGAGGAGAGGTGGCAAACACTGGGCAGAGAGAGGCTGTTGCAGGAAAAGGTAGGAGGGTGCCCTGTGTCACCCCTTTTGTGCTCTGTGGTGAGCACTCTCTTGCCTTTCATCTTTCTGCCTTTGTGTGAGGCAGAGCGTGGGTTGTGCACAGCCCAGAGGTGAGACTGTGGCTCCTCAATATTGTACCCAAGGCAGTGGCTGCTGCTCTGCCTCATCACAGAAGTGTGTATAGAGAGAGAGTCATTTCAATAGGGACTGGCAGACAGCATGGCATTAGGGTAGGTGGGGGAGTAAGGAGCAGGTTGATATCTACACTGCAGAGATTTCCCTCCTCACAGGTCTGTTCAGGGTGAATTTCTTTGTGAACAAAAATGCTGCAGTTATTTCCTGTGGAAGAGGAACACCACTGCAGGTTGTTACACAGAGTGCTTAGCAAGAAATACTCAAAGGAATGAATGCAGCTCCAGTCCCCCAGGTTTTGGTACTGACAATACAGGTTCTCATGCATGTGCTAGCTGTCTCAACTCTCTGCAAACATTAGCAACACAGTCAGTGCAGTTATCAGGGCTGGAAGGGTCTGGGCTGATCAGCTGCTCCAGAGTGCTGTTCACCTCACCCTCGAAGTGGTTGGGCTGCTCTCTCAGGACTCCTTGGGCACTGGCTCTTGTGGTGGGCTTTTGCATCTAAATTTAGATCCCTGAGCTGAATTCCCACCTCAGTAAAACCACCAGCCTGAATGATGGGCACCTACACAAAACTTTGTGCTCCCTTTTGCAAGCCCCACAGAGTGGTGCTTCCTGTTCTCATTCTGCTTCATGGTATCACATACTTCATGACCTCTTGTGAGAGTTTCTGGATGGTGATGGCATGTGATGGCTGAAGCTGGGCTTCTCTGTTCATGTGGTAACCTGAAACAAGTGGTAATTGCATCACTTCCAGGCTCAGATAAGATGTGAGTTAGCTGGTGCAGGAAAAGAAATGCAATCCCCTTAGCTTATATCTGCATAAGCAGAACATTCATCTTGCTTACTTATCAATTAGTCTTAGCTAAGCATGTACTTGATTTCCAGCCCAAAGCAGAATTTACATGCTTTAAGGCAAACTATGTCATTATGTACTTGCTGAATCACTGCCTGTATTTGCTCTGAGTGTTGATTCAATGTGAGACAGTTCATATTCCTGGTCATGTTACTGCCTGCCTTTTAATCTATGATACCTGGGAAAAATAGCTACCATTTTGTAAAAATAAGGATGAGTAGTACACTCTCCCAGGTTTTTTACTGCATACATGAATAATGAACTAAATAACAATATAGTCCAAAAACTTTTAATGGGGACAGGTTAACCAGCATGAAGCTTTGGTCTTAAATCTGCAATTTCTTTTAAGTTACACGCTCAGCCAGTAAATGCTTGTCAGCTTGAGCTAGCTCCTGGATGAGTTCCTATACTTATTGCAGAGACACCCTGCTAATCTTGCCCAGTTTTTGGAGAAAATGAAATGTTCCAGCTAACTTAGAACACAGCAGAGTAAAGCTTCCTCATGTGTAAGCAACAGTTACCCAGGGGTGTTTTTCCCTGGCTCAGTGAGCACACAGTGATGAGCTTCTGATGAGCCCAAACTGTGACTGGCTGCACAGAGATGTGCCTTTACACAGAAAAAAACCCCATTGATATGGTGTGCTGTGCCTGTGATTGTTGGATCTCACGTTTTTGTTCACATAAAACAGCTGCAGAAGAATATTTTATTTTTTTTTTTTTTTTAACTAGGCCTTCTGTTTAATTTGCCTAAACAGCTTTGCCCTGAGACCAGTCTGGCAAAAATGGGATAGTAAGGAATACCTTATGTCTTACCCTATGAGGGAAGTTTACAAAATGCCGTTTGCTTCAGGGTCTGATTTGGATCTCAGCTCCCTTCACTGTAAATTGAAAATAGCCATACTGAAACAGAAGAAGAGAGTCAAATTCACTGTTAGGCAAATCTGCCCTAAGAATTCTTATAATGCCATCTTGGAAAGAAGGCTCATCTGTAAATCCTTTTGTAAGTAGGGACAGTGTGGGCATATGCACTAGGAATGGTCCAGATGAAATCAACAACAACTGTGATGAGGTCAAAAAAAGTGGATTTTTAAGCCTTGTTTGGTTCCTTGGTAATTCTGGAGCAAGCTGAGACCTTCTCTTATGTAGTGGCTAAAGCCCCAAGACTATGTGACACTGAGATCTGGTTTTGTCTTTGATGTTGTGTGGCACTGGGAATGGCTGGGACTCCACCAGCATTTAGCCCTGGCCTCATTTTCTGAGTACACAAGAGAAGTGCAGGTCTGGGGTAACTGTCTATGGGATTTTGATCTGCTTGGCCTGCCAGCATTCTCATGCCTTCGTGCAACTGCAGAGAGCAGGGATTTAGTCTGGTATGTTGTCTCTGTCTCCTCATATGGTGAGTGGTCAAAACAATTTCTACAGACTTTATCATGTCTGGGTGTACTAATGATCTGCCTTCCTGTTGCCTCCCTTCCCAGCTGTGTTTGGGGCAACAAAAATGCGGCACATCTGTCAGACAGAAGATTATTCTGAAAATTGTTCTTGAAAAATGTTTGCATCTGCATTTCAGCAGCATGTCTCTGTGTTTTTGCATCCCAGAAAGATACAGAGGTCCTTAGTGAAGCTCTTCATGAAATGAAGGAAGAGAACAGGCTCCTGAAGCAGAAGAATGTCTCAATGACCAGAAAGAAAGAACACTATGAGAGTGAAATAAGTCGTCTCAACAAGGTAGAACAGGAGTGAGCTGCTAATTTCTTTAATTCTGGATCTCTGTTGTCAGTGACCTACCAGATAGCATCTTTTCAATGCTGGGTGAACAACCTGGTGGCAAATTCATGGTCACCATTTGGGAGCTGGGGAAACAAGCAAGAACTCACTTCAGCTCATATCTATGCATGCTGCTCTTGGCAGGTAGTAGGGTTGCATTGTAAAGAGAAAAATCTAGAGAGTATTTGGCTTTTCCTATGAAATCTCTCTACATGCCATGTCATGTCTAAGCCCCTTCTACATCCTCCCTGCTCAGAGCAAGAGGGAAATGGCACGAAGATGCTTCTGTATGCACCTGGTGAAACACTGTGGTTGAAAAGAAAGGTCACATGGTTTAAAAACTGTTGTACATACATTCTGTGTTTGAGAATAATGGCTTCTCTTCACAAGACATGGTCCTGTCCTGCTGTTTATATCCATACACACATATATTCATACCTATAATATTATGTGTACGTATGTCTCACTGAGGAAATTGCCATTAAATAGCTAAATGGGATTTTTTTTAACTGAGGGAAAGTATTAAATGTAATTTTGTTTAATCAAAAGTTCACATAAAGCAGTGGGTGTTTTCTAACAATTTTGTATTTCATGGTGAACCACAAACACTTCCTGAGGAAATGCACTGCAGTAACCATTGCTGTGTAACTTTAATAAGTGCTTTAATAAGCTAAAGGGCCATGATGTGCAAAAGTCGAGCCAAAAAACATACTATTGCCATAAGAAAAAATCTGACAGAACCCATGATCTTTAGCTCTTTTTGAAAGGCATTGACAAGACTTGCTCAAAGCTCCAGTCTAACTTTAATTCAAGACCTTGTTTGTTAAACAACTTACTTAAATATTTTATTTTTCTGTCTTATGGTGTAGCTATAGCAAGACAGATGGGTATATAGACCATTCTTTTAGATGAAGCATCAATTTCATATAATACACTTTCCCAACAGTAATTTACTGATTTTATGTGTATTTTCATCCTTCAAATCTCATGTCATGAATGCACATAAGACTGAAAGGGACCCTCTGTGCCCTTTTAACTTTAGTTCCCTGCTATTGCATGTTCAGCCACTTGAAGTTGTTTGATTTCAGAGAATTTTTAATAATTTTTTCTTCTTTTTGTGTGAAAGGATAAAGCAGGGTCTCACAGTATCGTTTCCAAATGCAGTTTAAAAATAATCTTCACCTTACTGTTAACCTTTTAAGATTAAATTTTCTGGATTTTTCTTTTCTTTTTTTCTTCCCCCTCCATAATTCTGAGTTGTAGAACCTCCTCAAAAAGGTGTTAAAGGGGGTCTCAGAGGGGCAGAAGAAGAGTTAATCAGTAATCAGGGTATCTCTATCTTCACCCTCCCAGTTTAAGTTCAACCTTCTTTATGTACTGGCATGGAACACAAGCTTTGCCACTATTATACCAGTGTCACTTCTGCACAATTCTTAGGGACAGCAGCTCATCAGATAAAAAGCCTTCCTTTTCTCTGCTGTGCCTTCCATAGAAAGTGCTAGTTTTTCACTGGGCCTTGAATAATTAATACTAATCCTTGGATTACTTTGGGTATTGGTTCTCCTGCTCGGCCACTTCTTCCCCCTTTCCTCTTCCCGCTGCAAATTATCTTCCCTCGTGGAGTGTGGGCAGCAAGGGAGAGCTGAGGATCTTTACCATGAATTGAACTTCTGAAAGGGGTGAAGTTAGGGATTCCTATCTTATGTGAGAGAATTTGAAAAGCACTGACTGGTATTTGTGCTAGAGTAAAGAAAATAGTATATAATTATAATGTATGGTTATAGGCAGATGTAAGAGTGATTTGAAGATTATACCAGTCCAAGGGAGAGCTGTGTAGTACTGTTACAAATAACAACATCTGCAAAGAACCGTGGCGGAATTTCAGTGTAAAACAGATTTAAGAGTGGTAGCAATGTTGTGTGTATTCGTAACTCCCTCTAGTGACAAGCTATGGAGACTGCACAACTTCCTCTCAAACAGGAGGGTTTGAGGATTCCACGTGAAGGAATCTCTACTTTTAGTGCAGAAAATGTTTCTGTCCGACTTTACTGTAGTGAAGTGGGTTTATATCCAGTGTATATAAGTGAAGCAACTACAAGGGAAGGGGAAACCTCTTTCTAATAATTTAAAAGGGTATTTTTTTCTTTTTCATGTAGTGTATCTGCTCAGTAATTTTGCTGTTTGATGTTGTAGGCCCTTCTGGATGCATTGAAAAAGCAGCACCCACCTGTGGCTGGGACTCCTCCAGGGAAGGGTGACAGAAACAGCATTGAGGAGATGAGAATCCAACTTGAAGTTCTTAACCAGCAGGTAAGGAAATCTTAAGTAAGCCTGGATGGATTTCACACAGCATCATTTCTCCTTCTCTCCCAGGAATTGTGCCTGGTAGACTTGCTGTGTAGAGCTTTTGAAAGGAAGAGCCAGTTTAGCCACAGCCCTTTGGAATAATGTTTCCCCAGATGCTGTCATCACAGCAGTGTCCACAAAGTGAAACCGAGTCCTGGCAAAGAGCTGGAGCAAGGACTTATAGAGGACTCAAATCAGCAGAATGGCTCTCCTGACTCTTGGAGGTGTCCTGCCAGCTCTCTGCTAGGGGCTGAATTTCATCCAGAGGGAATGCTAAATTTCATGAGTTACTGATTGTGTCTTCTGCTCCTTTTACCTTAGAAGTTGCCAGTGTAGTGAGTTATCCAAGGATCCTAGTCCTGGAAAACTAGAGTGTTGGCATTGCAGTCTTTCTAAGTGTGAGGCAAACCATTTGCATCCTTAACCTGCATCCCAAGCACTATAGATTTAAATTTATTTGATTTTAAATCTTTGTTCTGAGCAACTCAAGAGTTTTGTGCACTTTCTTTCCATATGAAAGAATCTGTTTAAGAACATTATAGTTTTCAGATAATTTTACACTTCAGGTCTGTTGCCCTGGATAGTGTCAGGGTTAACGTTATTGACACACAAATGGATGTGATCAGAATGGGAATTTTATTCAATGGAAATAAAATACTTGTTTCTGTCACGTTTGACAGCAGAGCCAGATTTTGCTCTCTAATGTAATGCTTGCCACATGCTGGAGAACAAAATCCTGCACTTGATTGTACAGTAATGAGTTATTTCATTCTACACAATAAAATAGAGTAAACCATTTTTTTTTCCAAAATTCTCATGGGGTATCCATTTTATGAATGTGTTTTTCTAGTTGTTTAAATCAGTACAGTGAGTCCAGACTTCCTTCTACCCGAAATGGAGCAGAAGGCTCTAACTGGATGGAGGGGAGACCTTTAGAAAAAAGAGTGATGGGACAGAGTCCCATGGGAGCTTGGCTGTCATCAGCCTATCCCTGGTCACGGCAGAGGAGATGAAGGCATTCGTTGCTTGGGAGGTGTCCCCCTCTTTCTCAGGGCAACAGAATATACAGCAAAACTGTGCCAAAGTGGTTCCCTTGCAGCTCCAGCTGATTGTACACCTGGGGACAGGGAGGTGGGACAGCAGAGAGGGAATTGGGAGAGAAGAAATGAGAAAATACTGAGGAGAGGTGTGTAGATGGACAAGGCATACAGGGATTTCTGCGAGTCTCTGCTTTGGAGGGTCAGGAAAAGAATTTATAGAGCCCCGTGTTGACCTTTTTCTGCCCCTGAGGTATTAACATTTTTCTAGTCCTTCTAAGATGTCATAGCACTCCTTCCAGCAAAAAGAAAACTGGATCTGTGCAATGGGCAGGACATGAGCCACAGCAAGCAAGTTTTTTGGGAAGAGACTGTCAGCAGGCTTTAGTGAGCAACCAAGAGGACATGAAAGGGCTTCTGAAAGTTCTGGTGGTGGTTCCCACCCAAACATGCCTTTGCTGAAATTTGTCAGTACAAGTGCCACCAACCTCCAGCTTCTCACCAGGTGGACATCTGACCATTAGCTGAAGAATTAAGGCAGTCATCTTATCACCAAATAATTTTTGGATTTGTGTTTTGTTTCTGAATCCGTGCACTCGCTGCCTGTGCCTGGGGTGGTCAGATATTTTTTAATGGGGTGAAGCTCTGTGATTCCTGACCACATAAAAAGAGCTAAGCCACTGCATCCTTCAGCATTTGCAAGGCAGCTTATTTTCTAGGAACGGGGTCAAACATCTGTATTTCCATTGGGAATTGTGTACATTACACTCCATTTGGAATTGTGTGCATTATATTCCCCTCTGTCTCTACACTGGGGTGAGGAGGTTCTTCACTAACTCCTTGCACCTGAGATACAGGGGGGAGTTAAAAGTGCCTATTGCTGAAGAGAAGACTGGAAAAATGTTAGTAAAATGTATGTCCTGCTACTGTTAATCCCTTAAAAAGATCAATACTAGCATTTGCTATCTTGTTTATATTATTTAAAACTGATATTTGCCAGGCAGCCTTTTAAATGACAGGGTTGTGCAAAAACTGGCACTGGGGACTGTTTCAATTGACATGTGCCATTGGAGAATGGCCATTGCTTGTCTCTTTGTATTGGTCACAAGAAAAGATCAGGGAAACTCTTCTTTGAAGGATTGTACAGAGGAGGGATCCCTTTGGAATGCACCCTCCTGCTTGGGCAGTGTTTAGAAAGCAACCAAACCACAAAGTGGCTCTGCTGAAGTTCACACACTGTTCATAATGATTGCAGGTCCAAATATATGAGGAAGACTTCAGAAAGGAGAGATCTGACCGGGAGAGGCTTAATGAGGAGAAAGAAGCGTTGCAGAAAACTAATGAGAGATTACAATCTCAACTGAGTAAACTCAGCTCTCAGGTATGAGTCAAAAGAAAGCTCCCATTGCCAGCACATGTGTATTTTATTTTTTTTTCTCACTTTCCACACAACTCAAGGCTTTCTGGCTTCCATTAATTGACATTGGATTTTATATGAGGTCACCACCTGGGATGAAATCATTCTGAAGTAATGCAGTAAGAAGATGAGAAATGATTAGAGAAGACTTCCAAAACAAGTAGATGAAGGGAGTATTCATTGTAGAAACTTTTAAAACATATCTGAAAATGGAGGAGGGGGAGGGAGACACAACCAAAAACAAATCCAGAGGACTTTGATTGTTTCACTGCCACTTGATATAAGAGTTGTAAGATCAAACCAACTTTTGAAATAAAGAGCTTCTGTAGTTAATCCTGACCTCTGCAATTGAATTACAGAGTGATGTTAATATCACTGAGGGAAAAAAATGGTCTCCATACAAATTAGCTGAGCAGCCTCTGCAATAATTTTTTCTTGCAACATCCTTTTTATCTCTTCAAAGTAGTGTCAGTAGGAAGCCATAGTAAAATCATAGCATGCAAAAAACTCTGAGCTTTCTCAATTCCCATTTAAAAATGACGAAATCTCGAGGTTTCCTGTCTTGACAAAATTGTGCAATGCTTTAAAAGAACGTCTGATTACCAAAATGTTCTGTGGTGATTTATTGTCTTCCCCAACGTTGTTGTGACACAGAAACTTCAGTATTGTCTTATTGTCAACCAAGCCATGCATCAGTGCTGGTGGGGTCTTGCTAAAGTGTCAGAGACTGGGTGCTGTCCAGTGCCCCCCACTCCTGCTGGTTTCAGCGACGTTGTTCTTGACTGTCCCTGCAGTGCACCCACAGTTCGCACTGGAGATCTTCCTGTTTGTCTCTTCCTGCCTCGGGACTTGATTAAACAGAGCTTGTGGAGGATTTTAAAGAAGAGAGCAAGCATATAAAATATTTATTAGTTTATTTTCTTAAGTCAAATTATTTAGTTGTGGCTCACGGAATCACAGAATATTAATCATCTTTTACCCCTCCTTGCTCTGTCCTTAGGCAAATTCCTGTTGTCTCTACTGGAATGCAGAGGGCCTATGAAAAGGCAGACCCAAATCTGAGGCCATCAACTTTGTTCCTATACCAAAATTTTTTACTTATCTTGTCGTGCAAGTGACCGTCCATGTAGTTCTGCCTCAAACTGTTGAAAGCTACTGTGTGTAATGAAAATATAGAATTGTGTTTAATATGAAAGACATACAGAAATGTGCTTGTCGTATCTTGAAACCAATGTTTTCCCCACAAAATGCGTCAAGAGTCTGGCGTGGCACAAGTTAGCTCTCTTAAATAATTTTTTAAATGATAAATAGTCTGAGGGGACTAAACAAGCAGCACTGTAACCCATTTGTACCTGAATGTTCTGTTGGTCGTGTTCTGCTACTAATGCATTTCTTCTTGTTTTTGTTTTCTTGACAGACAAAAGAGCTCCCAGTACAGCCTGAGAGGCCCAGTTACCCAGCTCCACTCTTCCTCTCTCCATGTGTCAATTATGGGGGTTGTGGGATGCTTCTTCACTATCCAGATCCTCGGGTGCATCCAGTGCCTCGCAGGGCACAGCAGCAGCGCTCGGTAAGGTTCCCCCCATATCCTGTGTCACAAGGACACTGATTTTCTCACAGCGTGGTGACCACAGGTGCCATCACAGTGCCATCCTCAGCAGCAGCTGAATCTGTGCTTTCCTAGTTTGTTGTCAGGTCCAGGTCAAGATCAAATTTACTTTGGCAAATACTCTATCTATAACACCACTAAGAAGAAAAACATGATTCTTATACATTTGTTTGTTAATTAAAAAAATAAGGTTGTTTGATTGGAGTCTTGCTGATTTCTTAGATTAATCTACTTCCATAACACACATTCAGAGCCCTTTCTAGCTGTATAATTACCCCACTTCAGAAGTAGGGATCTGCTCTGAGCCTTCAACATAAGATAAAAACCAAATCAGGGGAAGTGGAAGTTCTATCTGAGTGTGGCTAACACAATGGGAAATTTGCCTTTTTTCCTGGAACACAACCGGGTCCTGTCTTCCTCAGCCTGAAGAAGAATTACTTTGCACTGGAGCAGGTTCTGTGAGTGGGAGTTATCTATTCCAAGGAAAATACTGCTTCAAAGAATATTTTTGAAGTGCTTTGGATTATCTAAGTGGGCTGGCTTGTTCCAATCTAGTGAGAATGCATTTAAACATGGTGAATGTCATTTTAAATACACAGTATCTGTTTCTGGCTATAAAGCTGTCACATATGGAAAGATGCTCATTATTTGAGAAATTATAGCTGAATTTTTGCAAAATGCATGTAAGGCTTTCAGGCTGTAGAAATCCAATGGAAAAGCTGTGGTCAGACAAGTAATTTCTGTGCTTCAGGAGTGTGCTTATCTGCCTATTCATCAAAGTTGGAAGTATTGCAGAATGTTTTTCCCTGCAATTTGGACACTGGCCCAGATTATTTTGGCTCTTCTCCCTGAACTTTCATCATCTGGGTTTCTAATTCTATGAGGGATCACTGGGTTTACAACTTTGCCGTTCCTGCTGGAGCACCGGGGTCAGTCTGACTGGTTGCTTTGTAACTCCCAGTTTCATTCTGACCCTTTTTTTTCAATTCTTTGCCTGTGTGAGTTGCTGCTCTGAGCTTTGGGTACCTCCCTGAGCAATTTGTTAGCAATGAAGAAAGGTGTTAGAATTTAATGGGTGTCCTGATACGTAATCCTGCGTGTTTAGGCTGTGCTTTTGCTTTTTCATTCTTTTTTCTGTCTTGCACTTTTTCTTTCCTTTTCACACTCTAGTAGAAACATTTTGGTTAGTCTGATGTGAAACACACATCTTGTTCCTGAAATTCATTTGAGTTTGTGGGGTGTAGGTACATAAAAAGAGAAGAATTGGTCCGAGAACATGAAATTCACCAGAAGCTCAAAAAAGCAATGAAAATGAGTGTAATTTGAGCCATTGGTGAAAAACTACCTGTGCTTAAAGCTTTGTATCAAAGCATATTTTGTTTGCCCACAAGCACAGAATTAGTTAATTATTCCTGTGACTGGTGCAATTTAAGTTAAAATACAACAGCTCCTTTTTTTTCCTGACAGTGTATGAGAGTGATTACTGCTGTATAAGTACGAATGACAGCAAAACATAAATCTGTTTTCTGTATCTACATCTTCATCCTGCCATCTTAATTCAGGCAAAATTTCTGTAGGAGTCTATGAAATTTGTTCCCTGCAGATTGAAATCTGCAAGATTCCCCTTGGGACTACTCAATGATTTTGTCAGAGTAATTTCTGTGAAACAAGAATCATTTTTCCAGTGTAACTAATTTGAAGCAGCAATTACCTAGAATTTGACAAGCTTGCATGGACTACTTATTCCAGACAGACAGCCTAACACAGCTTCAGCTGAAATGGCTGGTCCCAAAATTGTTTTCTCTGGTGGTAATTTGTTACTCATTTACCACAGTGGGTGGTATAAACTATAATGCACTGTTTCTTCCAAGATTTCCCTGGACAAAACTATGCTTGCACGGGCATAACCTTCCCAATACTTCCTCTTATGAGAAAAATGGGAATTTCCCCTATCCCACGGTGTTTTCAGGAAGTTATTTGATAACAGCTAATGTTATAGAAACACCAGTGCTAACCTGTGAGGAAGTGGAGGAGGAGAGAGAACTTTATTCCGTGGTTAATTCCTGTCACACTGGAGCATTTTACAGCTGTTACAGATGGATTCAAACTGGAGCACCTTCACCTGTCAGATGGGCCAGGTTTCTCTGGGGTTCTTTGGTAGAGGGAGATGCCTGCTGGTATCTTCTGCTGCACTTTTTTCCTTAGCCCTTTTAAGATCTGGTTTGGTTTTCTTAATGTTTCCGTGTGATTTGTGGGATCTAGAAAGGTTTACTCCAATTTTCCTAATGGGTGCAGCGCCTAGACCCTATGCCATAGGAAAGCAAGCAAGCTGGAAGACTGGGATCGGTGGAAACATACACCTAAATATAAGATTTTTTTTTTCTGGAAACTGCTTTTGTATATCAAATGAGAAGCTTCAGAGCACAATTATGTTTTTATCATGTCACTATTCTTTTGTTTGAAGTGCCTGTGGAGTCCATATTGCTGCAATAATGTTTTATTGTTCTGTGCAGCCAGACTATCAGTGGTATGTTCCTGACCAACTTCCGCCAGATGTGCAGCACAAGGCAAATGGTAAGACAACAGCTGTACAGAACATGTATTAAATGTACTTTTTTTTCAAATGGAGGCCTTTGAGGGATGTAGAGTAAAATTCCCTGTCTATCTGTTGAGTGCTTATGTGACAGCTTTGCCTTGGAGAGTCAAGGTTGGTGTGTGTGCAGCACAGGTGAGGTTTCTGGTATAATACCATCTACATTATTGCTTTGTTGCAATTCATAAAATGTCTCTATTACACATTATAGGATCACACATTTGCCTCATTAAACACCTAGTAATAGTCCTAAAGAAAAGATATCCTCAGAATTCTCCTTAGAGCTTCTGTTGCTCTAGCAATGACCAAATTTAATGATGTGCCAAAACTGGGGGCCAGCATGAGGCAGGTTTAGGAGTCCTGGTAACAAAGTGCAGGCTTTGGGATGTCGTTTCACCTTAAAGGCAAAATGCCCATTGCTGTTCCTGGTCTCTTCTGGTAGTTCAGGGTGCCAGGTCTGAAAATAGAGCCGTGCAAATGAACAGAGTGTTCTCTGTTGTATGTTGGCAAATACTTGCCAAAGGGTCGGTACAAACTCTTTTTTGGAAACTGGGAGGAGTATTTAATATTTGTATCTGGATTTTAAATCATTCCTGGGTGTTCTGAAATAATTATTTCAGACCACTCAAAAGATGGACAGCACAAGGAATCTCTTCTGGGTGGGAATCTGCCATCCCATGGTGCCAATGGGTACCATGTGAGGTGGCAGGCACTGATGAGTCCAGAAGCTGTTTTGTGACATCTGGAAGAAGAAGATGGCTCCAGAGGAACTTTTCCATTATTTGCTGTCATCCAGGTTTGCCCAGAAGAGAGGGTAGGGTGGGAATGTAGCTCACCAAAATGGCTGATGAGCATCCCATAATTACATGGCAGCTCTTTGGAGGGTTCTCATGTGGTCACAGTAGTGCTGTGACTGTGCAACAGAACAGGAGATTAATTGTGCCATTCCTCCCACTTAAACTCCAAGTGATTTACTGCACCAGGGGATACAGGGAGGATGTTTATAGCAGGGGATGAAACCAGTCCAGCCACCAACTGCAGCTGTGGTCCAGGGCAATGCACTTGGGGGATCTGAAGAAAGAAAATTCTTCTTCTACCCTGCTTGACTATGTGACTTGACTTCTGGCTCCCTGAAAAAAATCTTCTTGCAAATCTGTGCTTTGTCATTCTATTACTGTTCATTGCCCAGAATACCCAAACATCCCCTTCTCAATGGGACAGGGATTAGGACACTTGGAGACTTTTCCCTACCCTTTTTGCTTCAGTCTCTATAAAGAGGATTTATTAACAGTCCCATTGCAGTGCTGTGTAGGATGTCTGCTTTAGCACCTTCTGGGCTCTTAACTCTTTTTATCCTGGCTGCTAAAACAAAGATGATTTTGATCATTTATCCATTGATCACACAGAGGTCAAACTTCCTCTCTTGGTGTAAAAGTCACTAGCCTGGCTATATGTATTATATGTGGTTGTCTCTGTTAAAGCTGACTGTAAGTATTTTGAGAAAGGTTTCCAAGATAGAAGCTCCAAGAATATGTGATGAGCAAGAGTTCTTGATGTTCCAATTTCTTTGTTCCATTTTGTACAAGTGCTAATTACAGTGGTGAGTCTGAAGGAGCCAGTGTGTGCAGCAGCATTCCTGATTCTCGGTTCTCATCCTTCATTTTCTCACTAGATGATAAATGGACCAATAAATCTTATCTCTGCTGAGCTAGGTCTTCATTATAGAAAACAAATCAGCAGTACAGCAACTTCTGGGCATGAAAAAGTTTCCTTTAGGAATGCTGTTTCAGTAGATTGATGTTTCTAGGGAAAACCCTTAAGTTTCCCTTAACAAATTTTCTTTTGACGCTGAGCATTTTTTCTTAAGTAATAATTATGAAACACAGGTCACAGGTTGTAACTTTAGAGCTGAACACAAGTGAAATGAATTGAGAAACTGATATTTTTTTATAATATTCCATTCAAAAAAGCCTGCTTTACAGATCTCTGAAATCTATGTGAGTCTCTACATCAACTCTGACTAGTTTGCTATAATGTCTTTGGGACTTCAAAGGCATATGTCACCAAGGAGGAATTACTAATTTTTTTTCTGCAGTTTTGTACAGATGCACCTACATTGTGCTTTCCTCCCTCTCTTGTGAGGGAGGAAGGTGTTTGCACCCAGGTGCTTTGGCATTTGACTTGGGTTCTGTAGGCCCTTCTGTAACCAGCTGTAATCTCATGTTTTCTGCTTCTCCTGTAACCATACCTATAATTTTCTTCTTTGGATCTGGCACTCTTTGATTTGAAGCCTTTCTAATAAGCTGGGAATAAATTCATCAGAATACAGGAAAGATGAGAGGAATAGGGTGGGCAAAATGAGAGGAAAAAAAGAACTCAACCCTCAAAAAACTGCTTAAAACCTCAGGTAACTCATACCAGAGTTCAGCTTGTCTTCCAAAAAAGCAAAGGTGTTTCCTTGAAAGTCCCAATAAAGAAGGAAAAGCAAAGTGGAAATGTAGGTGTTACGAGACGGAGATTAAGGGAAGTGATGAGATATTTTCTTACTGCACTGGCAATGTATTTCCAGGAGAATAACTCTTCTTTCCCAGCTCTGGACTGGCCCCTCCCCAGGTGCTTTGCTGTGCAGGAAGCCTAGACCTAAATTGTGCTTAAATTCTTCCAGCCTAGCCTTGTTGGACCAGCAATGCTGCCTTAGGGGGACTTTAGCTCCTAAGTCTCTCTGTGCTCTGTCACACTCCTGATATCAGTTTCTGACCTTTCTGTTCATGGTTGTGTGGTTCTGCTTGGTTTTTGTGGTTGATTTGGGTTTTTTTTTTTTATGTTTAAGGAGCAAGGCAGAAGGATTTCCAGCAAATGTACTTAATGTCACTTTATTTGGCAAGCAGTGTTGACTTCCTTCCTCATCCAACTGTGCAAAATTGAAAAGACAGTTGTAAAAAAGAGCTTGATCTTGGAGATTTTCCCTGGACCCAGATTTTTAATGCCAGATTCTCTGGAAAAAGGGTTTATTGCTCAAAAGCCTACTCGGAGCAAGAACCCTTTTGCATGCTGCAACTGCTGGCATGTCTTGCCTTTTTCACTTGCAGAATTAATCCTACTGCATTTGTTTCCTTGGCAGAAAGATTCCCAGTACATGCATTTAAGGAACCCAGTTGCCCCTTCAGAACATCAGATACAACTAATGGGTTTCTCCAGCCTGAGCTGGATGATTTTATGTTGGATCCAGTGATGCCAGGCACAGGGAGAAGCCCAAATGGAGCCTTTTGCTTCCCTCTCCAGGGGTAGCTCTGGAGACCTGTGAGAGCAGCTGGTCACCTCCTCATCTTGGCATGCTCAGGGAAAGCAGAGCTCAACCTGCAAAGCCCTAAGGGTGCCCAGATGAGCACGTGGATGTGCCCGCTTACTTCCAGTATAATCTCATCTCCTCTTCATTTCCACACTGCTGCTTCCCAGATTTTTGCCCCCGAGGTACCTAATTTGCTGCTAATGTTGTTATAATTACAGCTAATTGGAAGAAGAGGAGGGAGAAGTGTGGGGTTTGCCACTGAAAATAATGACATCTGTAGGGAGAGGGGGGGAAAAATGAAAAACTGAAAAAAATGGATTTGTGGAGGTCCTCAGTAAAAACCAGCCAGAAAAAAAAGTCAATTAATTGACATCTTAATTTTCCCAGAAAAAAATCCCAGACCCTTAACATTTTTGGTATTAGCCTGTCCTCAGTGCATACATTACATGAGAAATTATCAGTGCTTCCAAGCAGTCAAGACAGATTTAATTAGCAGCTTGCCATTCCCATTGGGAATGAAAATGTGATTATTTTCAGCATTTTTAGTGATACAACTTGATTTCTACTACTGCAAAAAGGCCATTAGCACACTTCTGATTTCCAACTCCAGAACATGTGAAGTTAAAGTGCTTTTAAAAGTCAGCTTGAGCTGAAGACTGCAGAATGTGTTGTAGTTCTTCAGAGTACCAGGCAGAAAAGTCTCCTGGGAAGAGGAACAGGATATGTGATTCAAACAGCTGCAGGATTTGATCATTTTCTTTCTATGAGCCAACAGATCAGGATTCATCATTCCTGATGTTTCTCTTGCAAGTGAAATACTGAGTGCACTTGAGCTTGTGCTGCTAGAGATGTGTTCCAGCCTTTCCAAAACCTTTTGAAGCTTCGGGAAGCATGTGTTGCACCAGCAATAGCATATTTCCTTTCTTCAATTTTATTTTGTTTTCCTAGCTTGAGTGACTTACTATCAAACGCATTTTTGGACCACAGACACCTGCTTAGCCATGGGTACTACTGCCTAATTATTCCCTCTGTCGTATTTAGCTGCTCTCTGGGGTGCACCTAATGCCAGTGTACACCTCTGAGCACTGCTGAATGTCAGCTGATCTTTTTAGAAGTCTGGAAAGGTTTTACAGGGGGGCTTTAAGTCATTAGACCCTACTGTTTGCTCTGTACCAACCATCAGGACTAGAGGAAAATTGAGAGAGAGACTCCCAGAGCACTCTGTGATATCCCCACTCCCTTTTTGTTTCTTCAGTCCTACTGCCACTTGTAATGGTTTGATTACAGTCTCGTAATGAAGTACAGTGTTGGCTCAGGGGGGGATGTGTGTGGAAGTGTTACAACATAGAGGAAAATTACTCCTAAGTGAGTTGTATTTCTCAATGTCACAATAATTCCTATTGATTTGCTTTTGCAGATTCCTCCCCAGAGAAGGGAGCCCATCGCTGACAGCCTCCGGCCTGGAGAAGTGTAAGCCAAAGGCTGCAAGGGAGTCTTGCATCTTCACTGTTCTGTTTTCTTCTGGGTTTTTTTGCCCCTAGCTCCTTATCTCTTCAGTGCATGTGATTTATGTCTGGTGAAATCCCTACGAGGACAATAGAAAAGCAGATCACACAGGCTGGTGATCCTCAGGATCCAGTTAAACTCTGCTGGGAAGCGTTACTGCCCTTTGTTCTGAAGATGCTGTTTGTGCTGCCTTATGAGAATCTCTTTAAAAGCCTGATGAGAAAAGATGCAGCTCTTGCTGGGGATTCAGACTGTCACATCTGGTTTGAATTCAAGAGCTTACAAGCCCAATAGTGGTGTGATTTTGTTGTTGGTTGTTGTTGTTTGGGAATTATGGGGGTTTTTATTTGATTCCAGAGAATGATTTGTTGATATATCACCTTGAATTCTGTCCTCCCCTTCTTGGTTGGTAAAAGGGAAACCTGCTTCACTGTTTAAACACATTTGTGTAATTGAAATCAGGGTAACACCAATACCAGGCCAGGTAAAAGGTGCCCACTTTCCCTTTTTGAGTCCAGGTCAGATCTGCTTTTGTTTTGACTCTAGAATTATATGTAAAACATAATCACAGGGGGTTTTTTTCTGTGTGTACTTATTTGTATTGAAAGAATTTTAGTAGAAATATTCAATGGATTTAACTTCTCAGTGAATATGGCTTTATATTTTCAAATTATTCTTGTGATGAATCTGAACATTGTCATGTAACCTCTAACCCAAGAATAAAACCTGGCTTTTTAAGTGAAATTGTATTTAGACAATTAAACATTTTCAGAAAATTTTGGTGGATGAGTGTCCAGCAATCATTACTTGATAATCTTCTTGCAAGGTTGTCTCTTCCCTTCAGGCTTTTAAGAAGGCTGCTGTTGAGAAACAGGTACCCAAACATACTGGGACCCTACCTGAAAGAAGAAACAGATTTTCGCAGGACATGAGCTGTCCTGCCTGCTTTCCTAGTAGCTCAGGAGTATTTAATGTGGATTTAAGTTCTCACACAAACAGTTTTTTGAGCTGTGCAAAGAAGAGTCATCGGCTACAGGACTGCCTGCGTGTGTCATTTCTGCTTTTAGAACAGGTATTTCCATTCCCTTCCATATACAGAGGCCTGTGCACTGAAATAATAACCTTACAGGATTAAACATGTCCAGCATTTGATTTTGGACTCAATGGGGAACAGTCCATGGGAAAGGATTTTTCTGCTTTTACATTGCAGAGCGATGCTGCTTCTGCCAACAGGGATGAAAGAGCTGACATTCCTGACTTACAGTATGGACTCAGGAAGAGCAGGAGCAAAGCACTGAGCGAGGCAGCCTCTGGAGGGAAGTTGCTTTTTGGGGAACTATTGAAAATTAGAGTTTGACTGCAACCTTAGCTCCACAATAGACTCCCGAGTCTCTGCTAGAGAGCGGGGAGTTTTTATCTCTGCATGAATTTGGAGCCGGCTTACAGACACTGCAGCAGCTGATAATGTAACCAGCACACAATATACCCGCGCTCCTCCTGGTCACTGATTTGGCTAATAAGGGTGAGATCATGGAAAATGCTAATGCACTGCCTTCGGAAAATCCAATTAGAATGTAACCTCATTCAATGGGAGCTCCCAGCAGGTGACCAGCGCTGCGGGCAGAGCACCCCGCGCTCAAAGCCGCCGGGAATCCCCCGAACAGTCGAGCTCTGTGCGCTCGGTGTGGGGGCAGCCACCCCGCTGCATTCACTTCCACTGTTTGCCCCGACCATCCGCGAAGGTTTGCGCCGGCCATTTGTGGTGCTTAACTCATTATCTGACAGCATTAGCTGGCCCAAAAGGACGATTGAACGCGAGCTATTCACAGGGAGAAAATGGTGTTTGCAGGGCTATCTTTTTTAGTCACAGGCTTTTAATGTTTGTCAGGCTTGGGCACAAGACTGTAAACTTTGGCTCACACAAATCCTAATCACGCCAAGTGTGGGGTATTCCTGGTGTTGTATGATAGTTTATGTCTTTTAAAATGCACATAAAATGCCTGTAAGTTGCTTTTCCGCTTGATTTTCTTGGAATGATGTGTGTTCCCCAATGCAGGTGCTGTCATCTGTCTGAATTAGCATTGTCAGGCTCAAACACCCCCAAAGGAAACGCTTTCTGCAGTGACCCAGACAACTCTGAGGGGGTGAGTTATTTTAGTTCAAATCAGCCATAGTGTTCTTAACAGGGATTTTTTCCTTCCTCGAGCTGTGCCAAAACTGGATATCAACACTCCCAGTTCTCCCTTAAAAGCTTGGGGTCTTTGGGGAATTTTTATCCCTTTTTTTTTTTTTTTTAACGTGGAGCAAAATGTTTTGTTTTTATACATAGTCTCAGTAATTATAGCAAGAGCACACCATCAATGAAAATGTTTTCTTCTCAGATGAAATGAATTGTATAAAGAGTAGAACTAGAAAGGCATGGTGAGTGCTGTGGGTGAAAGAATGCTCTGTACCCTTTGGCTCTGGGTCCCCACACCCAAAGACCTGCACTTCATTATCTGCACATCATCCTCCCAGCCTCCTACCAGTCATTGCTCAATCACAGCAGCAGTTTCTGGGTAATCAGGCTTATGGGGTGCCCAGCATTTCTGGTCTTCATCCCCTCTCTCTCTTTCCGTAGTCTAGAATAGAATGAGAAAAAGCAGGTGGTGTAGGACCAAATCTGAGCTTCCTACGATAATGGGCGGGGAATGTATCCTGGAAATTCTACCTTGCCCATAGCACCTTATGCTGAGCTGAGAGGATAATTCTAATCAGGTTTAACTTCTCTCTCTTATTTAAAAAGAAAAGTAATCCTGAAGTCTAAAAATTGTTTCTGTGTTTTAACTGTTGTGAGAATGACAGAAGAATTTCTCCGATTTGTGCAGATGCAAGTTTAAAGTCTGCAGGACACCACGGGGTGGAAAACACTTTTTTGATTAATAAAACACTTTCCCCCTAGGAGCCAGGATGCTGGTTAATGCTGTGTTTTCACTTAGAGCAGCAACGGCCCCGCTTCCACCTGCCCTATAAAAGGGCTGCACCCAGGTGCTTCCTGTCCAAGGGCTGCTCTTGTGGGAGCCAAAGGTCCACGCTGGCCATGGGCTTGTGGTGGTGAAAGCAGGGCTGGGCAGCCAGGGAAGGGACCTGGTGGGTTCCTCACAGTCTGTTGAGCAGTGCAGGAGTTAGGATCTCATAAAAATGAGACTGTAGATTTCAACTTTGGTCTAATGGAAGATACCAGACCAAGGAGGGGTCTGAGGCTCTTCCCATGGCGGAGGGAAATGATTTGGAGAAGGGAAGTCTCGTGGAGAGAAAGCAGGATGTGTGCTGCTAATGTTTGTAGCACATGACCTGATTGAGAGAGAAGTGACAGCTCTGGTGAATGGTAAAGCTCCTTTGTTGGCCTTTTTGCCATCTGGGTGGTTCCTTTCATTTAGTTGCTTGGTTTAGCTGGGAGAAGAGAGGGAGATGGTTTCATTTTCTTGGAGGAAGTTTTCATGTTGTGCCTTCCTGTGTTCAGGCATCCTGTGTGTCAGCTGTTGGTCATGTTAATCCCACGTTAATCCATTTAAGACAACGGCATTACCCTGCAGGGCTGGCACATGCATAGGTTCTTGGCAAGTTATTCACCAAACCAGCACCTTCTTTGATTAAATATAGCAGTCACTTAAAACTCTTACTTAAGGTCAGGCACAAAGCACCAGCACGGTTATTTCCCTATGCTAAAAGTTAGGGAAAACTGCACTTTTCTAAAGGTTAAAATAAGATCTGGTCTTTTTGCAATTCCTATTCTTTTCCCCTCTTTCTCCTCAGTGCCAAATTTGCAGCCTGTCCTTTATAGTCATGCCCCAGCATGGAATCTGTAGAAATAATGTCAGAAGAAACAATCCTGGTTATGGAATGGAGGGGATTAGCAATGATACCAGAAAAACGCGGTCATCAGCACCAGGATATTTCAAAGAAAATTCTTTCTGTGTAAGTGACCTGTTCAGACACCAAAGCAGCTTTGGAGGGGCAGTCAGACTCCCCTTATTTTCAACTTTCATTTAGAAAGAAAAGCTTTACAGGAGAAAAGATGAGCCCTTATGAACTGGAATATCAATACTCTCTTATGTTGGCAGTAGCAGGAGAGGGATTAGTTTATTCCCTGTTAAAATTCCCCTGTGGTCAAGAGTTAAGTGATGGTGTGGATGCCAAAGAGGGGACTTGGAGCCTCCAGTGATGAACTTGCTCCAGAAGGGAAGGGAACTCGCTGAAATCAGGTTTGAGGCATGAATATTGCATTACAGTTAACTAAAAGCAGGCTTGAGTCTGGCTTAGTAATGCCAGCAAAATTGGTTGCTCACAGGGATTGTTCCTAATCCTTAACAGTGTTAATTAAAATTCAAAGCGTGTGTGTGATGTTGTTATCTCACTGCCCATGACTTCTGAAGAGACATCTGACTTCCCTGAGGATTTGGGTGTGGTTGGGTCAGAGCACTGGAGCTTCTTTTCTGTTGCTGGGTGATAAATTAATAACACAGGGCTTGGAAACACAGCTAAGAAAGAGCTGCAAAACCAGAAAACCTCCCCACCAAATCAAACTCCACTGCATTACGAGATACCTGTTGGGCAACTGAAAAAAAAACTCCACAGAGAAATAAAAAAAAGGCAATTAATCTGAATGTGCTGTTAATTTAATAGTATTCCTATGTGGAGTCTTAGTGCTACTGTCACAAACTAGCCATAACTTCTTGCTGTTCCACAGATGCTTGTGACAGGCTCTGCTTTTCATGCTCATTTCTTTGCAGCCCTTCACTTTGGAGTCACAGCAAACCATCTATTGGTTGTTTGTTTGTTTTGAGTCAAGCAAGGTTTGCAGAAAGTAAAATTCCCATTGGAAGAGGACTTAGAAAGGTGGTGCTGTACTGGCAGGAAATTTTTTCCAAATAATTGAATTCTTATTAATAGGCATTTTCACTCTGATGAATGCAAACATTCAAGCTATGGCATGCAGCGTGGCTTTCTGTATCTGAAAGCACAGATAAGAGATGTGGGAAATGCAAACAAAAAACCTGAGTAGTACCAGGGAGGGGAAGGATATTAATAAGGAGGGAATATCCCTTATGAGTTCCTTGTTTGTTCATATTCATTCAGCCTATTCTGCCCAAATTTGTTTAGTTTCTGTATGTAAACACCACTACTGCTTATGAGCAGTGTTTCATTTTGGTTTGGAACAGCTTCATCTTATGAAGACTGTCAGTCTTTCTTGTTCTGAGAAGAAGATGATGCAGGCACTGCACCTCAATTTGTGTGTGCTGGGAGGGTATGACACTGGCAGGATGTTTCAAGGCTACTGAACACATGCCATTCATCTCAGTCAACTGTTCTCAAAAATATTGCATTTCAGTTGCAGGCATCTAAATCCCCATTCAATTCTTCAGGCTACTTTGAGCTTTGACATATTAGTCCCTGAAATTCTGCAGACCTTCTGCCTCTGAAGTCCCCAGAGATAGGGCTCTGCAGAGCCCAGACCGAGTCTGGCTTTGCTAAACTGCACGGATTTTCCTTGCTCTGCAGGAAAAAGGTGTGTGGAAAATTCAGGCTCTTCCAGGTGGTCTGGGGCCTGTATGTGCAGGTGATGATGTTTGTGCACAGTCTGTGCTCCTGTGTGTACTTGCATATATTTTATTTCCATTATACACCTAGAAAACAAGTGTTCACTTATGAAGGTCTGAGTGGAAGAGCTAAATATATCCATACATGTGCTCTTCCCTCTAGGAGAGAAATCTAGCTAGATTGCTGAAACTTTTAACCTGGCCACATAACAAGAGTCAGTGTCCTCAGGGGACAGTGTTGTAGGGGGAGAAAATGAAGGTTTCTCTTCAACCTGAAGTTCAAACTTCTCCAGGGTCTAATTTTAAAAGTCTTGCCAGGCTGAGCAGCTTTGCCTGTGGTAGCTGTTAGATGTGTTTCACTCAGGGCTGGCAGAGCCCACTCCCTGCCTCCCTGCTTGCTCTCAGTGCAGGCTTTATGTTTATCCACTGCTGAGGGAGAAGTTGTGTTTCCATTGGGTTTTATTTACTCTTTTATAGGACTACTCCCAGTTTACTGGAAGAGTTTAATTGGGCTCCAAAGCAGTCTGTCCTGCTCACAAAAGTGCACTGTTGTTCTGCTTCTGCTTTTCCTTTGGTGATGAGGGGCCTCTGGAGCTAGACCACCATCTCCTCCCTGCCTGCAGGCTGTGGGAAGGCCCGTGGTGCATCTCTGGGAGCATTGCTGGAATGGGAATGGGCAATGGACACCTTTCCTGTCCTCAGCCTCCTCCACCCAACTGCATGTGGAGTTTCAGCAGGAGGGAGAAGGTCAGTGCCTCCCCAGCAGAGCTGTGCTCACAGCTGAGAGTAAGGATTTGTCCAAAATGACATGATTTTAGACCAGCTTGAAAAACCATTCCTGGCAATTTAAACGCTTCTCTTTTGTAGTGAGGAAGTACAGTATAAAAACTGACTTCCCCAAAGGCTTCCTGGGCCATTTCCTCACCTCACAGAGCTGGTTTCCTTCTGCAAGGCACAAACTCTTCATTACAGGGAACAGAGTATTTTTAGGAGCTCTGGGGAAGGGAGCCAGGCAGAGCAGGTCCATGCTTTTTGCCTGGTTTCCTAGGGAGCAGCGTTTACGGAGCTGTGCTGGCTCTGTGCAGGCCACGTGTCTGCCAGGCCTTCCCAGTGACTTTGTATCATCTATGAAATGTCAAATTTGATGCAAAGCCAGCAGGTTCCAAGGGTGTTGGCTTCCTAGAGGTGGACAGGTGGAAGGTAGGGGAACCTTTTAGCTCAGGGAAATCGCAGCGTGTTCTCTGGACATCAGAGAATGCAACCAGGACCTCAGCCAGGTGAGACCAGTCCCCAGGAGACCCAGCTTCAGTGAGCCAAGGCCACGCTGCCTGTTTGACCTCCATCCCTGCTCCTGCAGGGTGCAGCTGGTGAGGTTTTTCTGAGGGAGGGAGGCAGGCAGGCCATAACACGTAAATGTGAGATGTGTATGGTACACACTGACCAAGTGTCAATAATACCGCGTGCACGTTTGTGTGTGTGTAAGTAAAAATCAGGGTGTGTTCAGAAGATGGAATCCAACCTGTTTGCATCAGTGGGAAATTTGTCTGCATAAAGGTGTCAAAATATAGTCACTGCTGTACAGACTCATCTCTGCTTTGGAGGTCATAAAGTTCTTCAAACAACTGCACATGTGACTTCGCACTGGGAAGGAGCTTTATTGGCTCTAGAGGGAATGAGCACATAAGTTGTGGAATATTTGTAATCCAGATCCAGGCCAATCCAGAGGAAATCTGTAAAGCTATCAATAAAGCAGGAGAATATTATGGATTAGTGCATGATAAATGAGCTGATGGGCTGGCAGCTGATCCAGTCAATACATTGAAATGTTGTCACTGATGCCAGGCTGAAGTGCTTTGATGCTGGTCTTCCCTTGATTTGGCAACGGGATTTTTGTGGACATGCTCATCATCATTATCCAGATGGCTTCACAGAGGAACCACCCTTTTTCTCTGGAAAAGTGGGATGTATTAAGGAAGCACCTGGTGCTAAAGCCATCTCTTTTTAGTGCTCCATCTTTCTTCAACAGGAGTGAAATGCCATTTGAAAACAAATGTACTGCATCTTACCCTGCTCTCAAAGATTATGATGGTGATAGGGAAAAGAAGTGGCTTTTAAGATGGATGTTTCCTATTTGGCTTTTGCCTGATTTTAAAATTCTATTTCCTTTCCTTTTCTCCCTCCTGAGCCGACACTGGCAAATCTTAGAAAGGAACACTGAAAGACCCATGGGGATATTGCCAGGTAATGGATGGCCTTATTTTCTGGGACTTGTCCTTGGGGTAGATGTAGCAGGTTGGGGTGTTTACAGACAATAAATGCCAGCTCTGTGTGGAGGAGTGGGAGAAGAAACTGGGGCTGGAAAATATTTCATTTTCCATTTCATTCATACATGGACCTGTATGAAAAACCTTAAAGCTGGTGCTGAGAAAAATAATTATCTTTAAGCAAACAATTCCACTTGGAATAGTAACACCCCAAAGACCTTTCCAGCCATTTAGCTCAGGGGTGCCCTTTCCACGCTCTCTGATTCAGTTGATTCCCTGTGTTCCTCCAGCTGGAGTTGTAAAAATGACAGGAAAGATTAAATAAATGTATCCCACCAATTCCTCCGTGGCCCTTTGGTAGTCAGCTCTTCTGTGCAGATTTCTTGATGTCTTGAGGCAAGCTGTCCCATGGGCTTTCCTGGGGACCACACACAGACACTCAGCTTCTTCTGGCGTTTTTTTCTGCTAATTGCCCACCTTCTAACGAGCAGCAAACAACTTCCTTTGAATAGCTCGGATGTGCTCGGCTACCAGGGAATGGCAAATCAACAGAAGCGCCACTGTTGTGCCTTTTGCTCCTCACAACATACGAATGTATGAGAAAACAGACACACTAGTGGGGCTTGTTGCCTCCACATGCACGTCTGAGGCTGTATCCATATGAATCCTGCTCCCCTGCCCAGTTTGGGGAGGCTGCGACCAGGAGCGAAGGCAAACCGGTTACGTGCGTTCCCACACGCCGTGTTCTTGAGGCAAACTCCTGCAGTTACATAAGATGTTGGGCTTGAAGCTTTGCATAATTGTGTTCTCTGTCATTTCCATCTCGTGCCTTTTTAGATTTTGCTTTCCTGGCCAATGCAACTTATTACAATTAACTTGTAATCTGCTGCATTGGGCTTTATCATCTCTTCCCTTGAGAGGGGAAGCAATTATAGATCTTTGAAAGAGATGTCCTACTTAGGCACAGCAAAATGTCTTTCACAGGACGCTGTGTTTTATAAGAGAGGATTTAAAACTGTGATAACGTCCTGGAGTGAAAACCTGGCACCTTTGTCCTTCCTGAGCTGTGCCTTTGTCCTTCCTGAGCTGTGCTGCCTCCCATTGATGAAGCTCTGTGCAGTAGCTGGAGCGGGTACTGAGGGACTGGGGCTCCTGTCCCTGGCTTGCCATATGCCCCACCTGGGTCACTTTGCCATCTAAAAACAGTCACCCAGTGCCATCTGAGATGCCACTGGGTATCCAAAACGTGTGCAGACATGGTTCTGGCCAATAGGAGGTTTTGCCTTTCAGTACAGGGAGCTTTGGCCAAACAGGACTCCCAGAGATGTCTCAGAGGGTGTTGGGTGCTTTCTTCAGGAGACTGAAGCGGCTTTAATTTCCAAAGCTCTGTGGCAAAGGACTGATGCTGGATGGTTGGTCCTGTGAATTCTCCTTGGAACTGTTTGTACCTCTGGGTTTGGCCCTGAGGACCAAAATCAATCCCCTGAAGCAAGTTATGGCTGGAATTCCCGTGTTGGGGCCCGTGTATTTGGCCCTGGGAGGGCTGGATGGATGCTTCGACTTCTTGGGAAAGCCCACCAGATGGAGCTCGTGTTTGACGGATCAAGCTCCAGAGGGCTGCTGCAGGAGCTGAGAAAATAGGACATAGACGTGGTTTTTATTGGATTGTTTCAGTAACAGGGGTGAGCTGAGCAAGCCTGGCTTTCCCGAGCACTTGCTTGTAACAGGAGACGTTCAGCGCTAAGGATGCGGAAAAAGGAAATGTGTTTTTGCAGCTAAACGTGCTTGGACCTTTCACTGATGTTTTCATTTTCTTGTCACTGTCTTATTTTGCAGAACTGCTTTAGCACTCATTCCCTCAAATATATCTGTCCCTTAGTGTGCTTCTCATATTTAATTATAATAACTATACCCCTTAGCTACTAATCCATGTAAAATCAAAGCAGTGGAAAACTTCCTTAATGGTTTAAAAGGAAAAAACCCAAACATTTGGGGAGTGAAAAGGAAAAGTATTCAGCCTTAAACTTACTTACCTAAAAGACATCTAATAAAACTTTGGAGTGTGGAAAGAAAGCAGAATTAAGCATGTCTTAGTCTGCAAAGTTTTCTGAAAGGTGCAATCCATGAATTCAGAGGTCCAGCCACACATCATTGCTACGCTGATTTTGGTGTGCACGTCACCTCTCAGACTTGTGCTTCAAAAGCTTTTAAAAACACGTTTTTAGAAGCACATTTGTTATTGGTGTAATCAAACTGCTCCAGCAATACATCAGAGAGCAGTGTAAACACTCTGGCTACGAGGACGTGGTGCTTATCTTCAGCATGGGTGGTACAGACATCGGTGAGCTTCGGCCCCTGCTCCGCCCGCAGCCCGAGGTGGCAACGAGTCACGTTCTGCATGGAAAACAAAGCAAGTGGATACCACTCATTTCACCTCCTGATGGGACAGACAAGTCCTTGCAGCACACCTCTGTTCCCTGCCATGCTTTCTGGTGGCACTGGGGACATCCTGGGGGTAAGGTAAAGCTGAGTTTGACTCACTTGCTATCAGATTTATTTCAAGCTCCACCAACCAACCAAAAAATGTGTTCATAATGAACAGCCTTTAATTTCAGCCAGCATAAAGCAGGGCCTCCTGCCTCATGCCTCATGCCATGGGATTTCTCGCTTTGTGAGACAAAAACCAGTCAGATGAGCTTTTATTCTAAATCATATAGGATGAGCTTGCCTTTGGTAATGCCTTTAGAAGAACCATTCTGTAGCTGGCCATCCCACTCTGTCATTGCCTGGAGCTCTCCTCCACTGTGTGTATGTGAATGCCAGCACACAAAACATCCCTGCTAATTGCTGAGTGCTGCTGGATGCACTTGGGTAGGAAAAAAGGAGCATATGTGCTTTAACAGAGCTGGATGTGTGCTTTGAGTGCTGGTTGTGGTTCTGCAGTAGCCAGATGTGGCACCATGCTTAATTTAACCTCTCTTTGTGTTGTTACAGCCTGTAGTGCAGACCTTGAAAATGGACAAAGTTGGAACCTGGGGCTCCCCAGAGGAGAAAGGTTTGTTCCCTCATTGCTCCCTATCAGTAATGATAGAGAACCAAATCCTAGCTCTGCTGCATTTCAGGTTCTCCCAGTAATGGTATCACTGGTCAATACTGATAATTTCCCTTCTGCTCTTTTTCCCTCCATGTTTTCTGTCTATTCAGTAAATTGTATATTCCAATTTCCTGGGAATCCTGGGTGCCATTGGTTAACCAGAAGGGAAGAGGTCTCAGTCTTGAAACGGGAGCTGAGGGTATCAAAAGCTGGTCCTCACTTTGAGGGAGGAAGAAGTAGTAGAGGAGGTTGATGCTGTGGATTTCTCAGTGGCCTGGAAGGAATTAGGAGATTACAGGCTCTCCTTGTCTGTCCTGTGTAAAGGTAAATCCTTCTCCATCGGGTGCCATCACATAAACACAAAGTTAGTTCTTCAAACCCATTCCAGTCTTCTAGGTTTTGTAATGTTTTGTGTTTCATAGGCAACCACTTATGGAGTCCTCAAATTGGCCCTAAAAATTGCAATTACTGCTTTTGCACTGAGGATTTATGAGGAGCAGAATGTCCTATTTGTCCACATGTGTGCAGAGCTGAAGGTGAGGGCACGTGAAGCATTAAATGCAAAAAAAAAAAAAAAATTGAAATTTAGCATTTAGTTTCAAGTGCTATTTTTGAACAGCTGATTCCTGTTGCTCCATTGTGTGCGTGTGTAAATTGTGGTGGGAACACAGTGACTTAAATCAACACTTTGCAGTGACATGTCTGAAACAATTATTCTTTGAAGACAGGAATACAAGAACTCGGGTCTGGGCTGTGTCTGTGGGAACACCTTCTACCAAGAATTAAAGGGTGCGTGTTCTAGATCAAAGTAGCCTATACTTCATATTATGTTTAATTACCATACCATTCATCTTTATTAAATTCATTTGTTTTAATTAAAAGAATAGACATTTTGCATCAGAGTTTACAGGGTCTGTTGGGCACTTGAGATTACATCAATGGTTTGTTAACAATTTTATCTGAAAAGTAGATTAGATTATTTAAATTATGCAAAGCAGCATCATTTTTCTTTCTCAGTAGAATGAAGTAATGATTAAGAAATAACGCTTGGAGCATGAAAGCTCTGCTTGTCATTATATTTCATGTTTGTATTTGGGATTTTAGAGTGAAATTGTTCATCTTCAAACTGGTTTTATAATATTATATTGAATTTGGCAAAATGAAAGAAGTGCCGCAGTAGTGTCTCACAGCGGGTGTTTTCCAATGGTGATATGGAAAATGCCAGTGCTGGATGCTGGACTCAGTTGGACCATATTTTAGATTTGTATTGTATTTTTGTGCTGTTGGAGCAGTAAGTCATGTTAATCAGTTCATAAAACAGTAGGATTAAAAAAACTGCACTGAAGGTGTAAAACAGTCAACGCCAGGAGAGTTTAAAGAGTACCTTAATAAATAAAATATAATTGGATAAAATAGGCAAATAATGAGTTGAGAGCAGCCCAAATGTGTAATTTCTTGGGGTCAGTGGCTATGCATCAACTTGCACCGCATCTGGGTGGAGCCTGGAGGTGCTGTGGGGTTGCATTAACAGTGCTGTGCTGTTGTTTTATCCTGCTCCCGCCGGCACTTCCAGGGGACACAGGACAAACGCTGGGTTCAGTCGCGAGCAGCACACCAACCCCTGCATGTGCTTTTGATTTCCCTCAGGAGAGGGGAAGGAAAATGCCTCTTATTAGGAAAAGAAACCGGCATTGAGGCTAGCAGGGAGCCAGCCGTGAGTGTTGGGCATGGTGCTCCCTGCCTGCCTGCCCAGCTGTGCTCATGGAGCGGCGGCACATCGGGGGAAGGTGTTGGCTCAGGCCCGTGCTCTGCCCAGCCCCACAAGGCTGTCACCTCTGTCACAGGTCACTGCTTCAAGCAGCACCCCCTGCTCCCTAAAGGGCAGAAAAAACCCCTCTTCCTCAGGTGAAACCTGTAGGCAACATCAGTATTCCTACTGGAGGTAGGGGCATGATCTCCATGCTCACAGCATTTGGTTTTATCCCTTCCTGTGCGCTGTCGCTGCTTGGGTTCCACCTGGGCACCCATGTGTGGCTCTTCTGGGGAAGGCAGTGGCAGCTCCCAAGCCAGATGCTTCCAAGATGCCTCTGGAGGCCCCTGCTGTCCTGCCCATCCCTCTTCTGGGAGAATGAGCTCTGTGTGATGCTGCATAACTAAAACCCATCATAGCCTGGGTTATCCGGCAGCATTGATTGGTAAGGCTGCTTCAACACCTCACTTTCTGGTGTTAAAAAATAGCAATACCCTCTCCCTAGTAACAAATGCTTATCAATGGACTACTGATAACGTATCTTCAGATCTGCACCACAATAAGAACCATAGCATTGGGCAAAAAAATTATATATACACGAAATTAAGCACACATGCAAGCACTCACTGTGTCATCTGTCTTCCATACCAAATGCACAGCAGCGCCGGCTGCTAAAACTTGCAATGAATTATTTATATGATGAATTATCCTTCTTTCTCCCCTCCTAGAATATCCAATTGTCCGTTTCCATTTTTGTTTCAGAAAGATTTGTTATTCAGAATTTTTTTCACTGGATAACTTATTTAACATTTCCTGCCCTTTTTCTCCGTCATACATAACACACATCTTGTTTCCCAGTAGCACCTATCCATCCGCTCCAACGGGGTCTCCCAATGTGGGGAAGCTGTGAGGAGTGCAGTTTTTAGCCAGACAGTTTACAGCCCTCCTTGGGAACCAATTAGTGATGTTCCAAATTTGGGATATTTATTTACTCACTGGAATCGAAGCAGTTTCGGCGCCCAAGGAAGTGATCCACAGCTGTAGACAGAGGTTGAGACTGCATGTGAATGAGTAATTTGGTTACTCAGTTCCCTGGAAGCCTCTGAGAGGGTAGGAGGAGAAGGTGAGTGCACAGAGAAGAAATCATTTAGAGTTTTGCTGCTCTGGTGTCCTTTTAGTTTCTCAGTTTTGCCCCAAAGACATAAGGAACAGCGTTTTACAGTCAAGGATTTCTTGCCCTGGGTGTTGTACGTGACCAAGCCTGGGACCTGTTCCTGTAACTGATTGTGAATCATCTCTGGTTCCAGGGGGGAGCATTTCAATGCCAATTTTCTGGGAGCTGGGATAGGAGCTGGGACTATCCCAGCTACTGTTTAATGGATTTCAAAGGAATCATCTATATGGGAGAATTTTCCGTGTTTGGCTTTCATTATTTGGTTTCCATTTAGGAGGCTGCCCCAGTACCTTCCAGATATTCCCGTAGTTTTCAGCATCTAAATCCCAAATCCGCTTCCTGTATCAGCATTTAATGTTTTTGTACCTTATAAATTTTGGGAGAGGCGAATCTTGTTGTGGAAGTGCTTTAACTGTACCTCTGGCTGGGAGTTGCTCTGTGCTAGGCTTTAAATCACGACACAGGTTTACAGTGGCGATAGAGGTGGAACTGCAGGCATCCAAAAAAAGGAGTTATCTGTGCAGAGGAGCTGGTGTTCACACACCCCTGCAAATAATATCCCAGGGATGTCACATTGCTTCCCCTGGAATCACAGACAGTGATGCACCCTAAGAACAATAGCACTAAAACTGTCCTTGGGTTAAAAATAATCGGTTTGCCTGTGTGAGACGCACAGTCTCCAGAGCTCTTTGGCTGGGTAGCAATATTTTACCTCTAATGACCTCAAACCCTAGCCAGCCATTTTTGCAGGCACTACAAAACACTGTTGTGCCATGAATGGTACCCAGAGGTAGCTGCTGCCTTCACCTGAGCACATCCCTCCCTGCTGCTTCCCGCATGCTCCGAAGGCTTCGGGGGAAGCTCGTCAGAATGTACCAGGTTTTCTTCACTAATTTTGGCTTTCTTATTTAGTCAGCTTCTCCCGTTTTTGGATGATTGAATCTCAGTGTCTTCTGCATCAGAAGAGGAGCACGTGTAGTTTGCTGAGATTTTTTAATTGAGGTGTTGCAGTTGGAAGCAAACGATCCCCTACGAAGGGAGGAGTCAGGATGCTGTGTGCAAATATCAGGTATTTTTTGGTTCTCCTTAAACATGCATAAATTAATCCTAAACTTGTCTTTCCTCCCTTCCCTAAACTCCTACCCTTGAAATCTATTTGAAAACGATGAATAGAGTTGTTAAATACGTAAAAATAGGGACATGAAAACAGAAAGATAACTGGATAGGGGCTCCCATGGGGCTCTTTTTCTTAATCCTGGGTTTCTTTTGGTGAACTTATATTTCTGAGCAGACCCTTGGGCAGAATGCTGCTGGCTGGCTGGACCCTGCTGCTCTGTGAGTTGACAGAGTGGGAGGTAAGTGGCAGTAACTAATGGCAATTAGCAGAGGTCTGGACAGCTACGTGTCCCTGAAGACATGAGCTCGTTTTGGGGTTGTGTCTTCACAGAGTGGAGCTGTTTGTCACCCTACACGTCACCCTACAGAATATGACAATTTGCATCCCTCCACTGAGGCTTTGCTGTCAGATTTGCTCAGCTGTCTTGCAAGGAAGGAAAAAAAAAGAAGGTTTATTTAATTTTTGCTCCCCGAATCTGTTGCAATAGTAGGGCAGGAATGATTACCTTCTGGGAATTACCCACCAGCTGCTATCAGTAATAATTTGTTCAATGCTTATGTAGCACTTGATGTTTTTATGACTGATGTGCCAGAAAGGAAACAAAAAGAGATGGGTTTGTGTTTAAATGGCAAAGGATAGTTTTCGTCTTTTCATTGCAGTTTTCAGGTAATAGTAAGAAAATCGTCTCTCGGCCCCCAAACCTGAAAGCTGCCTCTGACCAAAACGAGATGAGGGAGAAGGTGAGAGGCTGAATACGCAGCTTCGAGACCCGTTTGCTGAATTGCAGGAGGGTTTAATAAATCCCATTTCTCACGCATCCTTGACGGTCTCTCCCGCCTCCATCGCTGCTGGGATGTTCCGCAGCATTCCCGCAGCCCCGACCGCTTCGAGCAGCGGCTGCGTGAAAAAGAGGAGTGGGAGCTCCGCGTTCCCCGGGCCCCCGCATTCCCCCGTCCCGGCTTTGGGGCAGGATCCAACCCTCCAAGATGGATGTTGAGTAGGCTCTGGCAGCGCAGCCGAGCGCGGCACAAAGCCGGGCGGCGCGGCGCTGCCCCTGCGCGGCTGC
>VZRS01002180.1:0-15190 GCA_013398055.1 Ifrita kowaldi | reverse complement strand
GCCGCCCGCGCAGCCCCCTCCGATTGCCCCTGGGCGGGCGGGGGGCTCGGTGCCCCCCACCCGGCTGCGGGACCCCTCGGCCGGAGCGGGGCTGGGGCCGCGGCCACCCCGGCGCCGTCCCTACAGCCGCGGCTGCGGCGCTGAGCCCGCGTCCCGGCACCGCTCTGCCGCGGCTTTTGCGGGATGCTGCCGGTAGAAACCTCGGCGCTCTCTCGGATCCCTCCCTCGCCCTTCAGGCTTGTTTTTTCCTCCCCGTTTTTGCTCTCTTGCAGCCCGCGGCGGCCGGTGCCCCACAGCCCGTGCGGCTGCCGGGAAGCCCGGCTCGTCGTCCGGCGCTGCCGCGGAGCGGGGGTGTGCCAGGCAGGCAGCGGCTCCGGCTTAGCCAGCATCATACGTTCTTGTCGGGAGAAAAAAAAATAGTGACTACCAAAAACAGACAGAAAACTCTACGGTGGGATGTAAGTGCTGAGGTTTGCTACGTGCAGCCTGGGTTCTGTTTTTATTTCGACAGCGCAGAGACAATGGCTACAAAGAGCTTTTTAATCACTTGCAGATCGAACTTTTATGTATTTAAACCTTCACAGTTAAAGGCTAGCGCGGATTTTTGAAAAGCTGTGATTCTCTGAGCGTGTTTGTTGTGGACGTATTTAACACTTGAGTGGTAGCATGCCCTGGCTCCCTGGACGGGTTAGCTTGGTGCCAGGGATCAGCGTGATCCTGTCTGTGCCTGGGGCTGCTCTGGAAATCACCCCGGTGGACACCGAGGTGTACTAGACAGCCTCTGCAAGGCTGGTTTCAGAGAGCGGGTCGTGAAGCTTGTAGCTTCCCCTGGATTTTCCCTTCCCACCGACGGATCTGGTTAGCATCTAGTTACAATGTTAATTAGAACAATTAAACAGTATCGCTGTTCTTGTGGCTCGACTGCGCTGCAGGAGGCGAGCTCAGAGGGGCGGCAAGGTCCCTGCTGTAAATTCACGGACCTCCCTGTCCCAGCTGGCTGTTTGTGAGCAGATAGCAGGAGACGGTCGGTGACACAAGTGTGGCACTGTCTCCACTGGAGCATCCCGCAGTCAGGCTGCTCTGGCAGCCCCATCCAACACTGAGGATGGGCTTCCAGCCTTGATGCACCCATTTCACGCTTGGTCGAGACAGTGGAGTTGTGTCTGTAGAAGTGGAAGAGGCGAGAACGATGTGAGGGTGAATTCCTCCCTGGGCGGTTGGCGGCGAGTGATTGATGACATTGGTGACCCTGGCCAGGCACTGCTGGCTTGGCCATAGCCCGGTTCCCATAAAACCAGAGCTTGGGTGTTAGACACCATCAGCACCCTTGGCTGTGCTGTAAGGGAGCAGGGGGAAAAACTTTGTGTTTCTGCTCAGCGTGCTTTGAAAATCGCTGAATCTGAGCTGTTTTAGGAATGGCATTTCAGATTGCTTCTCGTCAGGAATGCCTCATCCTCCTGGCTGCGCTCTCCTACCTTATAGCAAAACACGTACCTGCAGGAGGAGAGCTGCCCAGGTCAGCTTTCTAGTGCCACTACAACTCTCTCTGAAGTGCTCAGAGCAATGTCTAGAATTTAAAACTTGCTGGTATTTGAAGCAGGAGAGGATTTTTTATAACACTGAGAGATTTTTACGTTCTAGTTTGACCATTAAAAATGTGGTGAGATGTGCAGGAGTGCATCATGTGCAGGTATCTTATGGATGTATCCAGGGTTCTGTGTCCGTGTTTCATTCTGTTGTGAGAAAAGTGATACCTGTTCCTCATGGGCTTTCTGTGCCAGAGCATAATGAATCCCTCTTAATTTTGAAAGAGTTTTATAATATGTGTGAAAAATTCCTTGTCACGTTTCTGTGATGAGGACTGTGGGTGCATCACGCTCTCCTTGTCTCCGTGCGGCCCTGGACAGAAATCCCGTTGACTTTCCTGCTGTGGAGGGTGGGCACCGCAGCGTGTCATTGCAGCCGTGTCAGTGAGGTGACACAACGTGCATGTCCCACTCCTGAGAGGGGACATGCCGGGCTCTGCCAGCAGCCTCCTGGTGCCAGCCACACCTGGCAGGCGGTGGCACACGTGTGACGTGCTGCTGGCATCATCAGCCAGCAGGTCACCTCATGCCCCAGCCATCCTGGGGAAGGTCAGGGTTTGCTGGTTGGATGAGAGGGAATTTGAGCACTGTGTGGGATGCTGATCCCACCGAGATTCCTATGGGCCCCTTTGTTTAATTGTGAGAAGTTTGTCACCGAGGCGAGGCAGAGCTGTGTAGGATCGCCCCGCGCGCCTGTGTTGTTGTGGGTGAGCGCTTCGGAAACGCGGAGGAAAAGCTCTGAGGTTTCCCCAATGTTTATAAATACAATCTGGTGCAAACTGTCAAGCAAGCTGTTCAAAATCACGTCACGCCTGTGCTGCCTTCCCCGCTCGGCTCAAATGCCTTCACCACAGACCGGGTGTTCAGCTGACATTCGCGCTCCCGGCACGCAGCTCCGGCCCGTCTGCGGGGCTTTCCCAGCACCCCTCTGCTCCTCCTGCCAGCCGGGCCGGGGAGGCAGCGCTGTGGGCAGGGTCGGTGCCATGGCTCCCTGTGCAGCACCACCCGCTCGTTGGAGCCCTGAGCATCCTTCAGTGCCACGCTCCAAGAGCCCAGGCTGCCACAAAGCAACCTGGCTCACACACACCAGGACTGCGTGCAGGGGCAGAAGCAGTGTCTTCAAGTCCCCTTTGTCCTCCTTAGAAGGTTTGCCTACCTTAGATGTCCCCTAAAAATGAAGGGATAAACCCTTTCCTGAAAGCTCCATCCATGCGGTGGCCTTCTGCTCCATCCCATGCCTTCAGCAGGGCTGGATGGAGGCTGTTTGCTGGATGTTTCACTCTGAAGTGTGCCAGGGTCTTCTGCCCTAATATATATAAAAAGATGAGATGTTTATTAAACTCAGACCCTGCTTTTTCTTCTACGATTTATGTCCCGAGAGGCTGGCGATAAACAGTTTATTAAAAAGAAATCCTGATTTATTTCTGCAAACGGTTACATTTCAAGCTGGTACCAAATGGTTTTGTAGGAGACCACCTTTTATGCTTCCCATGGCAGTTTAAAGGATTGCTAGAAAAACAGTCCAGAATCTAAGCAAGTTTGGATAAAGGCAAGCCAGGGCTGTATGTCAGGGTATGTGGTGCTTTCATGCAGTGAGGCGGTGGATTTTACCACGGAACATCTGGGCACTGGCTTCAGTTACAGCACAGATTTTAGTGGGATAACAAGCCTTGCTTGGCTTCACGTTCATTTTGAAGTCACTAAACTTTATACGAATAATAAAACTGTAAGCCCATTACTTCACTATTTGCAAGGGGTTGTTTCAGTCCCCCTTCAGGGTCTCGCATGTTTCTGGGGCTGGTTTTATTTTGCTGTGCTAAGTGGGTATTTATCTTCTCAGTGCCTGGCTCGCTTTCGCGGGAGGCAGCTTTGCTAATTTGTAGCGATGGCCACACCGAGGAGGGCGGGCGGGTTTCCATCGCCCCCGCCGAAGGCGCACGTTTTCTGCATTAGAGGCAGCCTAATGAAAGCTGCACGTTTCTCCTTCAGAGCGTTCGAAGAGGCTGGGGTTAGTAACCTGGAGGACGATAGAGTTGCTCTGGGCTACCAACTCAGCCACTCGTGAGAGTTAAAGTAACGGGGGAGGTTTTGCTTTCTTTTTCTGTTCGATTATAAAATGCAGAGGAGAAGAGTAGACTGGACTGAAGGAGGGAAGAAATATAATATATTTTCTTAATATAAGAAAACAAGTTTGCAAGCCCTTAGAGAAAGGTGCACATACTGGGGGGAATGCCCCAGCATCAGAGAGGATAACCCCAGCTGGTTACATATCAAGGAATATGTGTTTGGAATGTAAATTCCATGTGAGAGCGTATAGACAGGCCATGAGATCGATGTTTACCTTAAGCATGGAGGACCTCGTGTGATACTGAATGCTGGTGAGCTCTGTATTTTGGTGTCACTGACTGTATGGGCCGGCATAAACCAGAAGAAATCAGAATTACGTCCAAGGAAGAAGAATATCCCAGGTAAGACCAGTGAGAAGGGACTTAAGCAGTGCTGAGTTCTGCTGTCTCATGAGTGGAGCAGTAAGTGAGCAAGCTTCGCTGTGGAGAAAAGGCAGCGCGTAGAAACTGTTCTGTTTCACATCGTGACTGAGGTGTACTTCTGTGGCAAAAATCTCCATTAGATCAAACAGGGATAGTTTCTGCCTGAGAAGACGACTCAAATAAACTCATGGATGGATGGAAGGAGCTTGAAGGCTGAGGAGATGTTATGTTTGAAAACTTTAACAAGATGTCATTAGGAGAGGAAGTATTTGCCCTTAGATCGGGAAATAGGTCAGGATAATAAATCATAACTCCAGGAGAATGTGCTTAAAGCTGGAAATACATTCAGAGGGGAGAGAAGGAGAGTAAATATTAGAAAGAAGTTTGTTCTTTCAGAATTAATTTTCTCATTTGCTCTATGCAAGGACACTCACTGAACAGGAGAAGGATAAATGTTAACACAGAGCTGTAACAGGAACCAGCTGAAAATCTCATGACTGCGTGGATGGCTTTGATTGCTCCGCAGGGAGCACGTCAGTCATGTGGGACATGTCAGAAACAGGCAGTGTGTCCTGTCACTTTGTGTGTGAGGTAGCTGATAGTCCAAATTCGCCAAAAAACCTGGTGGGGGGCATTTTACAGGATGGGTTTTAAAAGACATTGGAGTAATCAGCAACACGAGTGGCCCGAGAAGCCAGCCCCACTCCACGACTGCTTCTCTAAACACAAACATGCCTGAGTTACCAGAGGGGTGCAGCAGATCCTGCACAGAGCATCTCTCAGTGGGCTCTGGCCTTCCACCCAGGCAGGTATTTTCAGCATTTCTCACGGATTTCTCTGGGTTGTTCAGGTTTGGCCTGAAGTGGGACTGCTCTGGCTTCAGGGTAATTAAACTCAGTGGTTAGAGAGATGTTTGTTGCTTGCGTGACAGCTGAGATAGGAAGCAGTGGGTACTTGCTGCGAGCACCTGGAAAACTGAAACACAAAGGCAATAATTTATCTCTCCTACCTCATTCCCTGCTCCACGGGTCCGGATATGAGTGCCCCTCCAGCGTGACCCTCGCACGCTCCCGAGGCGACACAGCACCGAGGCCGACACTTCCCCTGTGATTTACAGGGGAAAAGCATTGTTTGCCTAATTGAGTCTATTTCTTTTTTTTTTTCTGTATTATTTGAGAAAACACAACTTTGTTGAAACTTTATTAGGGGGTGAGAAAAATGATGCTTTTCATCTTTCTCACCTTTAACTTGCTCAGTACCAAAACAGAGCAGTGCCAAGACCAGCCGAGGCAGGCGGGAGGCACGGCGGGATCATGGGTTCCTCACACACATTTGCAGGGATGATTAAGCAGGGAAGATGTTTGTACAAAGCAGCCAGAATATTGTCAAAAAGCAAGTGCTCCCTTTCTCTCTTTCTCTCTGTCTCTCTCTACTTTGTTTAGGGGCAGCAGATTTACTGCTAATTTGTTTATAGTCAAACAGTCTAAACGTGCCTCAGCATTCCGAAATCCAGAAACCTGATGCAAATTAAGCAGTTTACAGATCGGGATGATGATGGTGTGGGAAAGCCAAGCATCTTGGAGCTGCCAGCTGGTCTCTGGATGTGAAGGAAAACATCAGTGAGCAGCATTAACGGTTTCTAGTCCCCATTCTTTCCCTTCCTTTGGCTACTAAATCTGTTTTTAATTCCCTGGGGGTTTTCTCTCCTGGGTAAGAATTACTTACTAGAGTATGATTTGTGCGACTAATAGGATCTTATCCTTACTTGGGGAAGACCCTAGGGACTCTCTCAAACTGATTTTTCAGTAATGAGAAATAATGAATAAAAGTCTAATCATCCTAGGAGGTATTAAAGTTACCATTTTGCAGGGAAGATTTAATATCAGTCAATTAAAACTTTTATAATCCTGTTACAGTACAATAGCTGGAAAAAAATAATAAGAGGGAAAATAAGTAGGTTTTAAGACCCTCTCACATCATGTGAACGAGTCTAAATTTAATGTTTGAATTAAGCAGGTATTTTAAAGCAAGAGTCTAAGACATCTCTTGCAACTGTGTGGTAGCAGGGTGGCAGGTTCAGGAAAAGAAACATGCTATGTTAATTTAGGGAGCACATTTTAATTCCCACCCATCTAAGAAAAAGCAGTTGTGAGGTGTTTATGAGAAAATCCAGGCAATTAGAGCTTAAACTAGAAAATGCAAAATTCATACTCCTCAGCAAAGTGTGTTTCCAGCAGCCCAAGACAGGCTCTGGCTCAGCCTGTTGCTCAGAGAGTTCATGACCATCCCCACTGGGCACTGTGGGCTCATTGTGGGTCTGTTCACCCAGGGGCCATGCAGACCCCAGCTTGTGGCCCTCGGTGAAATGCATGTGGGAGCCAAGTGAGACCTGGGGGCATCGTCCCCGTGGGCAGGGCCCCCCACATGGCTCCATCCTAAGCCTCTGCTGAGATGCTGTGAGGGAACAAAGCACCAAGGAGCAGATACAGTTTTAGGAATTTACAGCTTTTTGGGTTTAACAATGATGCTGAACTGATGCTTTGTCCTTTAGCAGTAACTTCCATCCAAGACTGTTGTAGCCATTTCCAGTCACTGGCGAAAGGACACCCCCCAGAAGGCAGCGCCAGATCCAACACCACAGCTCTCACCATGTCTTCCCCCTTTGGGAAAAGAAACACCCTTGGCGTGAGTTTCAGTCATGTCTGAATGCAGAAACTCCTCCCTTCTTCTCCCTTCTTTCCCCTTCTGCCAGCCCGGGATGTATGGTTGCCATAAGAAGGCCCGGAGGTTTTGGGGCTGTTTGGATGTTCGCTCACCCATGACAGCCTGGCCTCCCCGCCCGCATGTGTTCCCTGTGCTTGTGTTGGCAGCCAGCAGATAAAGGGCTAACCTTTCGCCTGCCAGCCTGGACAAATAAACACTGGCCCAGCAGTAAAGTGGAGCTGAAACCAGCCCTTGCAATAATCTGGTTTTTCAGACTCCTTACCACAGCTCTGCAGGTGACCCGGGCAGGTTTGAAGCTCTGGCGGCACGTCCCTTTGGAGCAGCCATTTCTTTGCACTTGGGAAAGACTTTGCAGCTTGGTAAGCAGAAGTCCACTACTTAGAAAACAAAAAAGGTGCTAGAAGGAAGACTGAAGACTGGCAGCTCCCACACACACCCTGTCTTGCTTTGGTGTGAGGGGCTGGTGAGCTGTGGTTGGACTTGTGGTGTCTTACAGCCTCTCCAGACAGGTGTGTGTGAGCTCTGACCAAGGCAATCTCCATGGCTCTGCCTCACTGTCTCCCCATCATTTGTCCTTTGGAGTCAAATCCTTGCTCTGTCACATGGCTCCTTAGCGCTGAGGGATTGAGTGATGCTGGGTGAGCAGCTGGGAGAAGTTTGGATTTTCTCTGGAAGCAGTGGGAATTGTCAGGCACCATGGGGAGGACAGCAGGTAGCTGTGTTGAGAAATTTGGAGCAGCTCATGCTCTTCACTAACAACTTTAACTTATTTATTGAGCTAATTTCACTAATTTATCTGTGGGAATCCGTGTCTTTTTTTTTTAAAGCAGGATGCTGGGGAAATAAATACCACATTTAGGCAGTGTGAGCATTCCTGCTCCTTCTCATACCTACCCATGAAGTGTATAAAAGTGAGCATGCAAAGAGGGAATTTTCTGAGTGACCCCCAGCAGCAGTGCTGAGGCTGATTGTGCTCCCTGGGATGCAGTTCATCCTGGATGAGCCATCCCGTGCTCTCAGCCACTGCAGCCCCTGAGGGACCAGAGCTCAGAAATGGTGTGTGCTGCTTCCTGGGGATGTGGGGATCAGACAATATCCATGCTGGATCTCAGAGAGTCTTTGCTGCTGTAGCTGTGGCTCTAACACTGAGCGTGCTGGTAGAAATATGTAAATATCAACAGCTTCGGCACTACTTTGATACTTTCCATTTTCAAGCACTTCACAAATGTTTACATATTTTCAGCAGCCCTTTTCCAGCTAGGGAAAATGAGACACAGCATCTGTGAATTACTGTGATATGCAACAAATCATTATGAGAGAGCACCTTAAGGGTTCATTAAGGACTGGCAGGGACTAAGGTTTCCTTTGCATACCTTTAAAGCTGAAGGGAGAAAATATTAAAACTGAATCCAGTTTTGGATAGTAAGTGCAATCAGAAAAATTTGGATTCTGATGATATTTCAGGGATTAGAAATTTTGAGGGATGTCCTATCAATATAACTTATATTGCTGTGGTCCTAAGTAATATGTGTTGGTCTCTTCTCCCAAATAGGAGAAGTGGAAATGGCCTCAAGTTGTGCCAGAGGAAGTTTAGTTTGGCTATTGGAAAAAACTTCTTCATGGAAAGGGTTGTCAAGCACTGGAACAGGTTTCCCAGGGCAATGGTGGAGTCACCATCCCTGGAGGTATTTAAAAGATGTGTGGTTGTGGCACTAGGGGATATGGATTACTGGTGGCCTTGGCTGTGCTGGGCTAGTGACTGCACTTAATGGTCTTAGAGGGTTTTTCCAATCTAATCAATTCTCAAATGGGCCAAACTCTCAATTCAGTAGAAAAAAATCATCATTCCTTTGGAGTCAGCACCACTGCATTCTGGTGGCAGCACAGGGATGCAGTCGCTTCCCCAGGGACTGGGGATAAGCACCATGGGTTGTTACTGCTGCTGTCTTGCTCTGCTCTTCCAGCATTCTGGAAAGCTGCTGCTGTTACTCTCTGTGCTATGGCAGGTGAGAAACCCTCGGTGGTGATAAGGGCGGTGTGGTAACGTGGCAAAGGAGAATCCCTGAGTTGCTGTTGTGGGAAAACTGTGTGTCTAGAGGTAGGGAAGTGAGTGGGAATAGCAATGCCCATGGGCTGGCTGTGGTTTGTAATCCTGAGTACGTGTGTGGTGGTGTTCCTGGTGCCGAAGGAAACTGCGTGGCTGATGGAAGCTGCGGAAATCAGCACCTGTGCACTTGACAGGGTTTCCAAGTAGTCAGCAATATTCCCGTTTTCATTCACTGACTAAAAGGTAGAAGGGGAGAAGTGCATAAAGAATTCCAGTGAGCTCATGGCACAGCTTTCCACAAAACATGAATCCCTCGGTTGTTGCTGGAGCTGCTGGAGCTCAGCTTCCCCCGCTCCTGCTCTGCAAGTCACTCTGCAAGTCTGCAGCTCCTGCCTGTCACTGCCTCTCCCGCAGCTCCCTGCCCTGTGCCAGCCCCTTGTGCTCTCCCCTTTAGCAAACACCTTGTTGGCCGGGAGCAGCTGCCATGCCACCGGTATTCCCTAGGAATGGCTCAAGCAACTTTAACTCCTTCGGTAGTTAATGCAGTTAATGACGTTGGGTTTGTGTTCTAGCTCTTTTCCAAAAGTCTTCCTGCCCAGTGGTTTGGGGGTACAACAGCAGGATGCACAGATCCCAGTTCTCTTCCTGCTCTGTATCATGCCCTGACATTTCATCCCCGTCCCTCGAGGATTTTGGCGAGGGCGCTCGCTCGTAATGTCATCCTGAAGTATTCCAGAGGAGCAGTGGGAAACTCGGCAGCAAATACCAACACGCTGGTGTTGGTTGTAATTTGTAATTGTTCGTGTGTTCCTCCCTGCTAATCCCCTTGCTGAAATTCATCACGGAGAGAGAGCAACCTACACGCAGAGAGCTGTGCTGAAGGCAGAATGACTTGGCCGAGGAAAGTAGCTATTGTTTTATGATTAAAGGAAAGGCTTATATTGGGATTTCCTTGAACAAGGAAAGTCTCTGCCCTACTTTTATTGCTTGTAACAAGGGGATAATAATTACTTTCCATTATAAAACACCTCCAGCGCTTGCGCTGAGAGATTTGTGGTAGAGCTGCGTGGCATTTAGGGCTGGTTATCTTAAATGGCCTGGAGTTGTGCAAACTGAGATTTCTCTGCCTTGTTTCTCCTACTGGGGCTCAACTCCTGCTGAGACTATGGAAAAAATTCCTCTACTCTGAGTTGGGTCAGACTCCCTGAGTGTGACATACTTTCCTCTGGAAGAGCTGGTACCAGTCACCTATCCCATGACGCCTGCCCTCTCCAGGAGTGACAGCCAGCCACCTGGAGGTTTTGTACGGGCTCGGGAGGATGAGTAGGGACAGCAGCAGGGATCCAGGCCAGCTGCTGCTGGAGTGGCCAGGGGAGGTAACATCTGTCCTGGGGGGAGGGCTGCCAGCTGGCTGCCACCCTGTGCTCCAGCACATCCCTTCTTCCCGTGCCGCTGCCACCCCCTTGCAAGGAGAGGCCCTGAACAACCGAGCATTGTAACAGGGACCACCAGGGACTGGCTGTTTGTTTGGGTTTGACACTCGGTGCTGAGTCTCGTGGGCAGAGGTGGCTGTGAAAGAGAGAAGCGCTGGTATGTGGTCTCTGACTGAAAAAAGGAAAACTATGAGGCATTTCCTTGAATGTCCCAAACGGCATCTCCTGGCTCAGCTGGTTTTTGAAGCGTCCAGCTGCCACCAGCTCCAGGGTGACAATTTTGATGTAATCGGGGCTGAATCTGTTTCCACTAAAAGTGGAAAAATAAGTCTCAGTTTAGAAACAAAATAGTCCATGTAAAATTTGATTTTTTGATACCATATCTCCCTGAGTATGTTTGCTTTTCAACATGTCTAATTTGAGACAGCTCTGCCTTTTGTAGTGATGCCCCTTCGGAGTTAACCTCTCCCCCGAGCTGTAGTTCACTCCACTGTCATCCATTAAGATTTGGTGGAAATGTACCCTTATTTCTTCGTACCTTCCTATATTTACATGGTTATATTTGTTTCCCTGTAAGGCTACAGTGATTTGCTTGGCTAAAACAACACTCCCAGCAAAGGAAAATCGCGGGTTGAATCGGAATTGCAAGAGGCGCTTGGTTAATCCACAGATTATTGACACAGTGGACCCTCCATGCTTCAAAAGCACCATTATAGTCCATCGTGTCCCTGAGTACTTAGGGAGCTTTAATCCGTGGATTACAGGTCCCTAAGAGCTCCTGCCCTCCCAGTTACAGCTGGTCCTGCCAACAGGAGCTGCCATGTCCAGCTGACTGTGGCACTACACAAAAATATTTGTCTTTTTTAGTCCACAGTCCCAGTGATGCACCCCGGCATCCCTGTCAGGGCTGCATTCCTTGTCCCAAACCCCTGGAGAGGTCTCACAGCCCTGCCTGGCCCATGCGTTTCCCCAGGCACCAGGCAGGACCAGACAACAAGTTTTCAAAAGCGATGCTTTAAAAAAAAAAGGAACCACAAAAAAGCCCAAATGAAAAGCATACCAAGCGTTTTCCAGATCCTTTAGGGAGTAGTCAGCATTAAACAGCAGGCCTTCACTTTTCTCCTGTGGTCTCCCCCTAAACAAACAAGCTGAGCAGCTCCCAGTAAATGCTTAAATTGCAAAGGTGTTATTTTTCCTTGTTTGCACATTAAAAATAACTAATTGCATTACAATCCAAATTTATAAGTGCTTTTAAACTCCTCTGTTGCTCAGGTGATAACTGTGTGTGCTGAGGTGCGTGTATTTGTGGCATATATCTCTGGAAATGGAGTGTATAATGGAAAAGCTCATGGCCTCTTTACTTGCAGCATTCCTATAATAAGTCAAAGAAGTCACACAGTGCCCTTTTATTTCCAAAGCTGGACTTAAATCACGTCAATAAATCTGCAGACTTACTATGAGATGCAGCATGGGTAATGTAAACAGAAAAAAAAAACCACCCCCAGCACACCAGAGTTTAAAAATAGGATGTAAGGAGGAAAAAAAGTTAACCATGCATACAATAAAAAGAGAAGAAATGCAACACAAAAGCGCTGTGTCAGGCAGTGCCTTGAAATTATCCTCACTAAATTACAGTCGTGCACTTCCCACTCTCTGTAATTAACATGAGGGTTTGGTTATTCCAGACTGCATTTGCTCCAGGTAAACCCAGATCTCTTCTGTTTTCTTATTGTAAATCCTTCACAGGTCTGGGTGACCTGCAGACAGTTGAGGAGTAAAGCAAATTATTTCCATAGATCAAGCAAGATGACTGTGAACAGTACCCGTGTTGGCACGTGGTGAATCCAATACTTTGCTCCTGTTTTTCCATAGGTGTGTTCAGTGACATTGAGCCTTCCTGTGAGTATCTGTGTGAAATAAATGCACAGGGAAGTCCAAACAGGAGTACACAACTGCTTAGATCCCCAACAGCCAACCAAAATGGACTCTTGGCTTGCTGGGTGGGATTTCTGTGATGGGATGTAGGCAGGGAGCCTCTGATCCCTTATGGAGTATAACCCGCACGGCCGCGTTTTGGTGCTGGAAAAAAAGTCAGTCAGAAAATACCGTAGGCTTGAGCAGGGAAATAAAAATGGAGTGATTTCATTTGTCCCCAAGGCCACCTGTTCCTGGCTTGGATTGAGGATGTGCCCACCCCGCTGATCCCGCAGCCTGCAGGAAAACCCCATGGGGTGCTGCCACAGCTCCAGCTAATTTGTCCCCCGACTCAGAACCTAAGGCAGCTGCAAATCCCATTATCCTCCCCATTTCTGGTCCTAATTGCAGTTTACCTGGAGATTTGCAGATGGAGTTTGTTACCTGGAGGTCTTAAAGGCAGGACAGAGGGCTGTAGGTGTAGGGCTTTAGTAGGAGGGATTTTGGAAAGGCTGGGTAAGGAGATTATTAAAAAGATAGGAATTAATTGTAATCATCATAAAACCCGTGACCTGACTTAACGATTATTTTTATGTTTGTGCTTATAACTCAAGTTTATAAAATGCCATTTATAAAATGGTTATTTATACTTTGTGAAAGAAGGAAAAAGCCCCAAGCCTCTGGCAAGGTGGTGAATTCTGAGGTGTTTAAAATCATGTATCTCCCTCTCCATGTACAGCATGTATTTTTCATCTGTTGATCTTCTTAGGTAAATAGAGCCGGGTTCACTAAGCAAACCTCTCTGAGGTGTGGCTGTAGCTACCAGAGTGTTTGTGTAGCCTGGGAGCTGCTCACCTGCAGACAGCACTGCTGCATTCCGGGTTCAATCCAAGGAAACCCTGGCCACCTGCCCTGGCATCGCTCAGCCTGCCGGGGTTCAGTGTCCTGGTGCCTGCCAGGCATAACCGGGTGGCCTTGTCCGCTGGGAGCAGCCCTGCCTGGGAGGAGATGGGACCCCCTGGATGCTCCATGCTCAGTCTGACTCCCAAGATCTGTCAGCCAGCAGGATTTTCCCTCTGGGTTTAAGGCTCAGTTGAGAGAGAGTTTGGGGAAAAAGCGAGAGGTAAAGATGGGCCATTAGAGGGCACTTTTGCAATCCTGGAGAAGGAAAGCCGTGCTTATTATTTCACTTAGGACTGTTTATTTTGGCACTCTCTTAAATTCAGTGATAAACAGCAGGCAAATCCCTCCAGTCAGCAGGAATATATCAATAAAATATTGACTCAGAGTTTAAAAGAAAAGAAAACAAGATGAATTTGTAGAAAATGAAATAAAAGGCATTTAAGGAGGTGGCACAGCCTAGAGAACAAAAAATCACACAACATATTTCACATAATTTGTGTGGCTTAGCAGCGCAGCACTTAGGCTGCAGCTGGTACCTGGCTTCTAAAAACGAATCCAGGACACGAAAATGGTTTGTTGGAAGTTTCTGAGGGCTGGGTGGCAGAGCACGAGCTCACAGACTCACATCTAACAAGTGCATTTTCCAAGGGACTGTGTCAAAGGCATTGGTGAGCTTGCTCAGGAACAAACACGGGATGAATAAATGGGCTTTTTGCTTTGCTCTTGATGTTTTGCATGAGTAAACTACAGAGGATTTAGCTTGAAACTCTGCCAAATTATAATGAGTGCACTGCAAAAGATAAAATCTGTTTATTAACTGGTGTGAAAGGGCGGTGTAATAGTGACAGCACACCTTCCAAAAACTGTGAGCGAGGTTTGGATGCCTGTTTGCTGTTGTCCCACTTTTGGAAGTGTTGTGCATGAAAATTGGGCCCATTTTAAGCCTCTGAGGTTAGATACGTGAAAAAGAAAGCACTCAAAATTCTATTAATTTGTCGAAGAGCAGAGATTATAAAAGTTTCCTTTTTCAGTCACAGCTGACAACTTTGCAAGTTATTTCATGTGTGGGATGGGCAGGGATCAGAGAACTGAATTTAATGTGTCTTTTTGTAGTTATTTTTAAGCCAAAATGCTTTTACAATTAGATAAAGAAATCGGAGACAAATCTGTACCTTGTCACTGCTCTGTAGTTGTTAAGGGGGGCAGAAACACTGTTTATGGGAGTTTTTAAAGTGCATTAGCTAGTGAAACTATTTAAGAAGTGAAGCTTAGCCTATAATCAAAATGGTTTATTTTAGTAGTGGTTACATTGCACTGGAACTGACTATGGGAATACACAGGATTGCAGTTTCAGGGGGTTCATGTGGAGGACGCTGTCTGCAGAACGTGTCAAGAGTTTCTTACCTAACCAAATAATCTGCTGTAACTGTTGTGATTAAGTTGGAAGGAATTTCTCCCCTGTTGGCCAGCGATAATACTTGAAAAATCAATAAACAGCATGATAGAGCACACGAAACTCATCCTGCTTTGTGTGAGGGGAGCTTTCTGCCAGCTTCAGTGACTCACGCCAGCAAGTATTTTGACTTATGATCTTTGCTCCAAAAGGTCAAATGTCTTTAACTTCACTGATAAGTATCAACACTTCAGTCTGAATTCGAGGAAATATGTCCACTGTCATCAAAAGCTAACTCAGGACCTGGTTGGGATAGATTTTGACAAAGGCTGGGAAAGCTAAATCAGGATTTACCTGTGAGTAGCAATTGCGTGTGTTAGCTAAGGCCCTGGCTCCTTTCCCTTCTGTAGGGCAGAGCACTGCAGTGACCTGTCATTAAACCATCCCAAATGATAACAGAGCACACCATTGGAGACTTAAAATTGCATCCTGTGAGGGAGTGTTCAGTGCACATCATTCCTGGCTTATGGATACTTCTGAGTTTGCCACGTGTTTTCTCTTTCCTCTCCCATCACCAATTTCACTGGGAAAACAGAGAGATGAAGGAACTGAGCTGGACAGCAGGATGTGGAGAAAATGGTAGAAAGGGAGATGGGTATGAGCTAAGAGCAGAGGGGTGGGGAGGAGGTGCTGAGGAGGGG
>VZRS01002174.1:332084-365688 GCA_013398055.1 Ifrita kowaldi | reverse complement strand
TGGAGTCACCCCAAGACAGTCCTATTCAAACAAACACACATCACAGATGTTTTTTTCTTTTATGTGCCATATAAGCCAAAAGCCATGGCTTCACCTATTTTCAAAACCTATTTTTTAAACTTATCAGTTACATGGTAGTTTTAAAGTGTTGGTGAAGCATTTGCCATGACTTTAAACCCTATTTCTTCTCAGTAAAAATATGTTTCTTCTAAATCCTCTTTTAAAGTCTAATATTTATTGACAATATTATGTAGTATCAATTAAGTTGTATAGTAATTATAATAAGAATTTTTTCTTGTTTAATGACTACATTTCACTAAATTTAAATTTATTATAAGCTAACAACTGATAGTTGAAACTTCAACTACTCATGAATATTTTATGTATTAGAAATAATTAATATGAATATAATTTACAAAGCCAATCTTCATCTTCATCTTCATTAACGTCTTACAGAGAATCTCTCCAGAAACTTTTTACAATGTAGAATTAAATTATTAGCCTAAAGATGCATTTTTAAAGGCAGAAATTTTCTAGAAAATTCAACCAGAAATGATCAAACATTACATCATTTGTTCTTAATAGCTAGCTGTGTGATTTGAAGCCTGTCCAGGACTTATATTTCTCCTTGAAAATTCACTTCGTTCTCAGAAAAGTGAGAATACAGTAATAGTGCACTTTTACTACTATACAACTAACTTTATGCACTTGCAAAATGAAAAGCAAGAAATTTAAATAATGACACAGACTGTGAGTCTGTAATAACCTCTCATGTTCAGGTGACCTTTCTTTCTTTTAAAACACCCCAGTCTCTTCTACATTCTCTGCTCAGCCAAAAAAAAAATTTCTTGAAGGATCAGTCCGTATTTCCAGGATGGATTTACCAAAGATATCAAGTCATCATTACTGTTGCACTGGGTTTGCATGGCCAGGTTTTGGTAGCAGGGGCTACTGGAATGGCTTCTGTGAGAATCTGCTGGAAGCTTCCTACATGTCTGGCAGAGTCAATCTCTTGCAGCTCCAAAGATGGATGTGCCACTGGCCAAGGCTGGGCCAATCAGAAATTATGGTAACGCCTCTGTGATAACAGATTTAAGAAGATAAAACAAGTTATTGCACAGTTGTAATTGAAGACAGAGAAGAGCAGAGTGAGAACATGTGAGAGGAACAACTCCACAGTCACCAAGGTCAGCGGAGAAGGAGAGGCAGGAGCTGCTCCAGGCACCAGAGCTGAGATTCTCCTGCAGCCCCTGGTGCAGCCCATGGGGGGGCAGCTGTGCCCTGCAGCCCCTGGAGGTTCATGGGGATGCAGAGATCCACCTGCAGCCTGTGGAGGAGCCCCACGCTGGAGCACGTGGATGCCTGAGAGGAGGCTGTGAGCTCATTGAAGGTCCATGGAGAGAGGAGCCCATGCTTGAACAGCCTGTCCTTGAAGAACAGCACCCTGTGGAAGAGTGACCCACGCTACAGGAGTTTGAGAAGAACTGTTACCATGGGATGGACTCACATCGCAACAGTTTACAGCGAGCTGTTGCTCATGAGATGAATTCACGTCAGAGAAGTTAGCAGAGAAGTGCCTCCCAGGGGAGGGTCCCCTCACTGGAACAGGGGAAGGACTCCTCTCTCTGAGGAGTGGTAGAGACAAACAAGGATAGCCCCCACTCTCTGTCTCCCTGCGCAACTGGGGGTGGAGTTAGAGCTGGGAAGGAGAGAGGGTGGGGTGCAAGGTTTTTTAAAGGTGTTACTTTACTTCTCGTTATCCTGATCTGATTTTGTTAGTAATAAATTCAATTCGTATCTCTAATTTGAGCCTGTTTTGCCCATGATGGTATTTGGTGAGTGATCTCTCCTGGTCATTATCTCAACCAATGAACCCTTTTGTTACATTTTCTCTCCCCTGTCCAGCTGTGGAGGAGAGGGATAGATGGTGGGTGCCTGGCATCCAGCCAGCATCAATGCAAAACATATTTTTGAAAGATAATTAAAGCTATTATTATTGCAGCTCTGAAAGACACGACTATAAAAAAAAATAAAGGGTTATGGGGAAAAGGGCAGTTGGAAGTAGCTGCTGTGTACCCCAAATTGTCTCTTGAGAGAAACGATTCAGGTGCAGTCAGCATCTACTCCTCCTGCCCTGTGCTGCTGTAAGGCGCTGGTAAAAGGCATCCCTCACACCCAAGCTGGATAGCTCAGTATTTACCAAAGAATGCCCTCCGCTTACCGATGTTCCACAGACAAGGTTTAATTCATCCACCAAGATGCCCAAGCAAAGAGAAGGCAACGTGGTCTGGGCACCCTTTATATAGTGATCTAGGGCCAGTAACCTGAGGGCACAGGGGCGGGACAAGGCGGGCCCAGGGAAGGGAGCCAATGGGCAGGGAAGGGGCGGAGTAGGGACCAGGTGAAGGAAGCAGCCGCACAGGCTACTGGGAGAGGGAGTTTTGCTTATACAGAGTCTGGGGGGGATAAGGTTACATTTCGTCCACCAGGAATTGTGGGAGAGACTTTTCCTTTACAGAGGTGAGAAGGTATTTTCAAATACCTGAGTTCTTCCATCAGCTGGAGTCTGCCCCTTTCGGGCTCTCTGGCTCACCAGCTGGCCCAGTGACCCCAACACATGACCCAGATTAAAATTGGGTAGAGAAGGCCAAAATTGTCTATTCATAGCAGCAAAGAATTGTACAGTACAGGCAAAGATCAAATATAAGGACTTTCAGCTGAGCCATGTGTTGCTCAGGCGAAAGAGCAGCAGCTACACAAATATTTTAATGTAATCACACTTTTCAAAAGCAAGCTGTTATATGGATGTAAATTTTCAGTATCTAGATAATTCTACAACTGTCAAGAAATGTAAAAGATGGAAACTGGAAAAATATTGAAAGGACACATCATCACTATATATCTTCAACATGGTCAAAAGCAGAATATAGTGAAAAGTTCAGTTTCTAAAACTACTCAGAGTGACAGAGAAATCATTGAGGCAAATAACAAGAAACTTCACAAAAGTCAGGCACAAAATTATTGAGATGATTTTTGGATGCATTCCATATAAAAAAGAAAAGAAGAATGCAGTCACAGCATTTCCCTTGCGATAAAATTGATATTGATGTTTCTCATGATTTCATTGAAATTCCTTTAACTGGCCAAAATGTGAAACATACACAACCTGGTTTCTTGTCACCCGACAGGCAGGGTATTTAGGAATTTTGTCTTTTTTTTCTACAGGAATCTGTAGGACAGTCTTCATGACATAGAATTTTGGTAGTAGTATCATCAGAAAATGTGAGTGAAATGGTAAATGGTTGGACACTTAGTAATCACGCAGAAGAAGTATTGAGCAAAACACTAAGAGAAACCTCCTTCTAATTCTAAAATTCTAGACTTGCTCAAGACCATCAAAGCACAGAATAATTCACAAGGCATGATGAAATACTAATAAAGTGACAAATTATAGTAAAATTATTAAACTTTGCTATGGTAGTGAAAACAGAAGCTGTTAAAACCACATATTTACTATACACCAGAAATACACCAAATTTCAAGGAAAATTGGAGCTTATGTCTAAATACTAATAAACCAGTGTCCTGTGTGATTCCATACATTATAAAATAAGAAAGCAATTTTGACAAATAACAAGAGGTATCCAATTTCTGCAGGATACTTTAGGACCACCAAGAAGCATACTCAGAGAAGAACAATAGCAAATATATAAGATACTTACATATATACATTATAAATTGGCAGTTTAGAGAACATCACAGATGAAAAGAAATGCAACTGTAAAACATATCTCATCAGAAAGAAAAAGTGAAACATACTGGCTACCAGGCTCTCTTTCCCTCCCTCTCTCCACACTTGCAGCTCAGAGGATTACTCTGAAAGTACATTCTTCAGTGTTCACCTTTCAACACATGGGATGTTGAAAAGGACCACGAATTGGATGCACATATGATTCAAAGGGGAAATACTGCACAACTAGCACTTTGAAGAGAATTTCAGTTTGATATTCAACAGGATCCAGGCTTTATTTATAATGCAAAAGATATTTTGGAATGTTCTTCTCTATATTGAGCATGTTATCCCCCTATCTCCCAAGGTTGTTCTACACCAAGCAAGATCCTCTCATCTTCCAGATGAAGATTTATGTAACTGCTGCCTCCCAATCACCTCCCATTTACACCTTTCATTCACAACTGTGGAAATGAGGCATGCCCTTGCCTCAGTAATCGTTATCACTTTCTCTTATCCCTTCTCTTTGATAGCCAACTCTGTCCACCTATAAAGAGAGAAATACATAATTGTTTTCATACATCTAAAGACAAAATTCGGTAATTTATGTCAAGCCAGTAGGGAGATACTTGGTCTTTTTTTGTAATGTTTATGCAAACCTTTCTCAGGTATTTTAATTTAGATTATAAATCTTTTATGAAACGTCTGACATTGTTTTGTAAACTGTTGTCTGATCTTCCTGTACTGCAATCTGGAATCTTGCAGAAGCTGTATACTACATAGAACTCTGCAGGTAAAATTTGATGCTTTGACTATTTTGTGATTTCATGTATTCATCAAACAAAATAACCTTTTTCCGATCTCTTCCTTTCTCAAATATTTCACTGTTTTGCCACTATGGAAGTATCTGTTAGAGAAATGGCATAACAGTGGTATTGAACATGTTCAAGAACAAAGATTCTTCACCTCTTCAAAACACAAAGCAGCTGGGGAAAACGTTTCAGAAATTACCCCCCATAGTATTTTCCAAAAATAAGATTAAGCCATCAATTATTCCAAAATAGTATTAGAAATGGATTATCTTGGGCTTGGTGTGATTCTATTTCAAAGGTAGCAATTTCCTGTAATATTTTTGATGTGAGAAGTTTGATTTAAAATAATTGATTTTCTGACACTTTTTCAAATGACAGAGTCAGGATAAAACATTGTATTTCTGCACTTTACATCTGCTAGTATGGCTCCTTCTGTTTTGGTACCTTCATTTAAAAAAGAAGTTAAAGGTACAATGAGATGCACTTTTATTTTTGTTGACACAACTTATGTAAGTTTTTTAACACTCATTTTATTATTATATCTGTACTTTAAAAAATACCTCAAGACTTAGAATCATAGAATGGTTTGAGATGGAAAGGATCATCAAGGATCATCTAATTGCAACTTCCCTGTCATGGACATGGGCATTTTCCACTAGATATGTTTGTCCCAAGCTCCTTCCAACCTGACTTGGAACACTTCCAATGATGAAATATGCATAATATCTCTGGGCAACCTGCTCCACTGCCTCACTACTCTAACAACAGAAAACATCTTCCTTAGGCACAATCTAAACCTAAATCCCTTGTCCTGTCACTACAAGTGCTGGTAAAGAGTCTTTCTTCACATTTTTTCCATGACTCTTTACCTATTGGAAAGCTGCAATAAAGTCTCCCTAGGCTACTTTTCTTCAGGCTGAACAATCCCAACTCTCTCAGCTTGTCTTCACAGAAGAGCTATTGCAGCCCTGTGATCATTTTTGTGGCCCTCCTCTGGACCCACTCAAACAGGTTCATGGCTTTCTTGCCAGATTTGAATGCCAGACTTCACGTGGGATCTCACCAGAATGGAGTAGAGGGGCAAAATCACCTCCATCACTATGCTGGTCACGCTTGTTTTGATGCAGGTCAGGATTCTCATGTCCAATTTTTCATCCACTAGTATCCCCAAGTTCTTCTCTGCAGGGCTGTTTTCAATAAAGACGTCCCTCAGTTCATATTGATAAATCAATTGTTTAAGTTTTATAATTCTCCAAATTTGCCTGCCATAATATAAGAGCTGTTTTATATTCACATGTCACTTCCTCTAGGCTCATGAGTGGGGCATTCCCAAGGTCAAGAAAGTGAAAAAAAGGGACAGAAGACCTACAGAGGCAAACATGGAACTCCTGTCAAAACTCATTCTGTTAATTTCTGTGATGTAGCTATTTTATTTGATGGAAGGGATTTTCTTTTCTAAAACTTACTCAAATCTGACTTATAAACAACCGAAAGAGTTGTTCCCAAACATTTTTTCCACTCCGAGTAAGTAGGGTGTGCAGTAGTTCTCTCAGCTGGGCACTGCCATCAGGAAAAATGCAAGCTATGCAATACATCAATATGTGTAAATTGAGCTGGCAATTCCTGACAAAACCAAGCCAAACCAACCCAAACCAAACCAAACCAAACCAAACCAAACCAAACCAAAGTCACCTCCTTCCCCACCACCCCCCGAATCATGGAATCATGGAATTTTACTGCTGGAAAAGACCACCAAGATCACTGATTCTAGACATTAACCTTATATTTTCATGTTGCACTGGTTTTAACACCAGCTGGAAATTAAACTTCAAATAAGCCACTGCCCCTTCCTCTGCACCTTCTGGTAAGGGAGGGACAAAAGCAGAGATTATGGGTTGAGGTAAGAATTTGCTGAACATACAAAGCAGTGGAATAAGACACACAAAAAATCCAACATTAATATTTATTGCAAAAGTTTACAAAAACAAAGGTGTTTTACCCACAAAAAGGTAGAGAAATGGCATAACAGTGGTATTCAACTGCTGGGAACAAAAGAAGGATGGCAGACACCCCATGTGGCTTCCCAAGACAAAGGCGTTATGGTGACCGTTCCACATGCTCCCCACACAGCCATCAGGAATGAAGGCATTAGGGCGACTGTTCCCACGTGCCTACGACATGGCTGTCAGGAACAAAACCAAGATGGCGGAAGGGCTACTGCAGCTAGTGTTTCCCACCCCCAGCCTGAAATCAATGAAAAAACAATGACAAACAAACCCCCCGAGAGGCAGGTAGTCTGAGTAGGGTGCCATCACCCCTTTGCTGAGCTCAGTTCCACGCAGGCACCTATGTCATTGCTACGACTGCTCTGCCATGCTGGAGGTTGGTTCCCACGGGTTGCATCCACTTTTTGCACTGCTCTGCCATCCTCTCTTTTGGCTAAACTGGGCTCCCTTTTGGCTCGTCTTGGCACTGACACCTTTCATCACTCTGCTGTGCTGGGGCAGAAAGCAGTCCCATTGAGTGCCAACTCCACGTCACCCCAGCCTTGCTGGGCTCAGCTGCATTTTGCTGCTTTCTTTTCCGCACAACATCCCAGAGCCACACTGCCTCTCCTCAGCACCTCATCCTGCAGAAGCATCCCAGAGGAATGCAGAAGGGAAAGTCGATGGCGGCACAGAGGACAGAGTCTGCAATTCTGATGCCAACACCTTCCTGCTGGAGAGAGAAAGCACACTCCTGGAGGGGTGCTCAGCTTTTCCTCCCAAATCTACACCCCCTGTGGTGATGGGTGGGGTGTAGAATAAAAGCCTGGTCATGCCCACATGGTGCTAAGATCCTCCCCGTCCCTTCAACCAGGACACATGATCATGTCCCCAAGTTCCACATCTACTCATCTTTTAAATACCTTCAGAGATGGTGATCCAACTACTTTCTTGAGCACACTCTTCCAATGCCTGAGCACCCTTTCAGTGAAGAATTTTTCTGAATATTGAATCTAAACCTCTCCTGGTGCAACTTGATGTCAATTCCTCTTGCCTGACACTTGTTACCTAGGAGGTGGAACAGACTCCCATCTGTCTGCAACCTCCTTTCAGGTAGTTGTAGAGAGCAGTAATTCCACTGGCCTTGTTGGCCACACTGCTGGCTCATGTTCAGCTGGTTGTCAAACAGTACCCCCAGATCCTTTTCCACCAGGCAGCTTTCCCAAGACTGTAACACTGCATAGAGTTGTGACCCAAATGCAGGACCTGTCACCTCACCTTGTTGAATCTCATTCAATTGGCCTCAGACTATCAACCCAGCCTGTCCAGATCTCCCTTAAAAGTCTTCCAACCATCCACAGTTCTACACTCCCACCCAAGTTAGTGTCATCTGTGAACTCACTAAGGATGCTCTCAATCCCCTCATCCAGATCATTGATAAAGATCCCAAGGGACTCTGAACAAGTATCCTGAACAGGCTAAAATCTGCCCTCCAGAAGTTCCAGGCAGACATTTTGTTGATCCCTTTCCTTACGTCACTAAGAATCAAAGATCTATCATTCCATGGTCACTGTGCCCAAGACGGCCCCCAACCACCACATCTCCCATGGACTTTCTCTGTTTGTAAACAGAAGGTCTGGCAGGGCATGCCTGGTAGGTTCCCTTACCAGCTGTGTGCTACCTTCCACACTCTCCAGGAAATTCCTAGACTGCCTCGTCTCCACAGCAGGCATTTGGCAATTAAGGAACATGGCATGTGTTTTGCTATAATGTGATATAATGTATATCAAGAATATGTATTAGCCAAGGATAGTTAACCTTTGCTTCTGCAAACTCCTATTAGAAAAGAAGAAAAAAAAATCCTCCCAGAAACATCAATATTCTGATATAAAACTTTTCCTTTTCTGATATAAAAGTTATATGAGAGAAACCTGATTTTCTCTCAGACTCCATATAAAGGATTTTTGCTTCTGTGAACATGCATTATTAGTAATTCTCTTATCCCTCTTTCTGCAGTCCTTAAAATCTCTTTACCTTTACATACATGCTTTATGAGGGTTTTGAATACAAAGCCTTTGGAATATATGTTACTAAGCCCACTGGGACAGTCGTTTCTATGAGCTCACACATATACTTTTATATAAAATTACTTCATTTACTGATATTTGTCAGTGGATTTGAAGTAGCTACTGCTTAAGCTAATATATTAAACATAGAAACAAAACACTTTGCACTCAGGAACAGATTTTTTTCTGAGTATGAGATGTTAACCTTTTTGTCATTGCTAGCAATGGACCACTACAGAGATAAATCTTCACAGACTTCCTGCAACCTGTGTGATTTTAAAATTCAGATCTCAAGGGATAAGAAAATTAGGAAGCTTACTTACCAAAAAAAAAAAAAAAAAGATAACTATAGGAATGAAACCTTTAACAATATTATGAAGACAACTTAAAAACTGTCTACAAATAACATAGGTCACTGGGATCCACCACAGAAAAGAACCCCAAGCCTTGAGAAGAGGCAAATTCAATATGGATAAACAGCAGGGTAAGGAAGATTAGAGAATAGAGGCCATGCTTCAATAAGTCCATACAACTACAATAAGAAGAATCAATCTCTGGCCGGTAAATATTAAAACATACTAAGGCTGTCCAAAAGTTTGTGATGTAGTCAGCAAAAAGAGTCAAAGCTAGTAAGAACTTTTCGTCCAAATGCTTAATGAGTGAGAAGCCTGTTGATAGAGCCAACTGATCAAACTATAAAAGGAACAGAGAATGGAATATTGCTGTGGAAACAGAAAAGTTGTTCTCTGTTAATTGCACAAGAAATCTGGACTATTTGGAATATTCCAGTGATGACAACTCCCCCCATGAGAGCTCATACCCGTAAGGTGAGCATTAAGGGAAGAGACTGTTTTTCCTCTTCTGATATACTGTAATTAATGGTGTCTCCTCTCATTTCCATAAGAATTAGCAATAGACTCAGCATCTTCTCTTTTAGCTGACATCTGGCAATCTCTATCAATTATATTCTATTTTACCAGATCTATTGCAGGATGGTTGGACTCCTACTCTTTTCCAACCTAAATGATTCTCCGAGTCTATGTTAAAATGCCCTTTCTTCTTCTAAGGTTACAATGGGCATCATGGTGGTAATCTTGCCCGTTGAAACATGTTGGCTTAAATCAGCATCTCTAATCTCAAACTTACAAAAACCATTAGAAAGACAATGTTTTCCATGCTTCAGCTGAAGCACCAACAACTCTGAAAGACTAAGAGAAGTTTGCAGCTAGTACTATTTGCAGTACTAATAGCTAGTACTATTTGTGACTCGTATAGGATAATTTTTCCAGTAGCTAGGCAATTGCATGCACTTCAGTAAAACAGAATTTGGGTTTGGTTTTTTTGGTTGGTTTGTTTTTTTTTTTGTTTGTTTGTTTTTTGTTTTNNNNTTTTTGGGTTTTTTTGGTTTTTTTTTTTGTTTTGTTTTTTTTTTGTTTTGTTTTGTTTTGTTTTTTTGATAGAAGAAAATCAGTCAAGTCTTCTCTTACTGTGTTCTGGACTTTTCTCATTATCCTCTTCTAATCAGAAAAAAGATTTCTGTGCAAAACTCGTCTCCTGAACTTGGTACCAGAAGGGCCAGGTAGCTTTGCGTGCATGAACTTCACCTAGCTACCACAAGCAAAATACACTTAACTCTGTTCCATATCTGGGTTCTATTCAGTTCCATGATTAGATATTTCTCCACCTGAGACGTGTTCATAAGGTTTCACCAGGAAGTGCTTGAAATAAAAGACCTGCATTAAAAGATTTTCCTAATTCTGTTGCCTCTCCAACCAAAGAGGCTGTGTAAGGCCCACAAGGGACTCTGCATGAAAAAACTTCATAAGGTAATCTCACATTTTGCTGAAAGTAAAGGCACTGCTAATCCAAAACGTAAGTTTTAAAAGGTTCAGTATTGGATAGATGGCACTTAGAATTTTGCATCTATTCCTCTGAATCCACAAAACAAGGAATCATGTGAAACTAAACCAAAACCCACCAACACCTGACTTAATAATTAACAGAAGACTTTTTCTGATTGGATGCTAAGGTATTACACATTGAGAAGCAACTTTTGACTAGAACTTCCCAGGTTTCCTTAATGTGCCTTTGTTTCTAATACGAGACAGTTTATCCATCTACTAAGATTTTGTTGGTGATTTGATGGATCTGCATTTTTTTAAGAGAAAGAACACAAAGGGAAGGAGAAGAGGAAACTGTCTAATTAATTTTTGAGAATTTTAACAAGTTCTAATCTTATTTGGGATCACTCCAAAAACCATCTAAAACAATAGAAAGAATTCTTGAATTCAGTTATAGATGAATAAAGCCTTTTAAATATAAATCTTGACACTACTTTAATTATGGATCTTTTCTAGCACCTCCATGTAAAATAACACTTCTGTATAATGGTTTTGTCAAGAAAACACTATCTCCTTTTTGATATACAGTGGCAAGCAACAATTAACATAATTACTCCCAGTTCTCATTATATAATTATGCAATTTATTGTACAAGTAATTAAAACATTGCAATTTAATAAATTGGAGATGCAAAACATATCTAATTTATATGCAAAACTGCACTAGAGTTTTATTGCCCTTGTAGTTAGCTAAATTTTACTACAAATTGCAATAGGTTTACTTATTCACGTAGACATTATTCACAACACTGTCAAACGTCCCAAGTATTATTTACACAGAGCAATCAGAAGACTGCTTTAGAGAACCTTATGTATAACAACTATTTAAAATTCCTCCAAAAGATAGTCTGAAAGTTATGTATAAATTAATACAGACTTCCAATACCCACTATTACATTTAAGCAGTTTCTACACATAAATTATTTGTATTTCAGCTCTGTGTTTGGTATAATTTATGGTTTTAAACTTATCTATCCTGCAGTGTTTCATCTTGTGTAAGATAATTTGTATTTCAGTGCATCTAGGGTGGTCTTCAACTGCAATATCTTTCATAGGATATTAACCTCAGAAGTGGTAGTATGAAAAAATTTTAGTTTACCTGGTCTAATCCCTCTGATCAATATGACCAATCATAATAAATTTTAAAATAGTATGATATTCTGTATATTGATGCATAGTCCAATTAAAAGATTAATTTAGCGGGCTCTTGTGTTCCAATCATTAGATTTTAGATTCAGTGTGAATTTTTCTTTGCTTTATATTTATTGGAATTAGCTAATTATTCTTCTTGAATGAGAACATATTCAATCTTTACTTCCCTTATTGAGTTCAGTTTCCCAAATGAAAGCGGACAGCAATTTAACTTATTTAATAAATGTACAGGATTTGCAAGCATTCTGGACAATGCAATTTACAATTTAAACAACGAAATTACTTTCTGACAGTCAGAATTTGCACACTGCTCAGATCACTGATTTCTGGTCTGAGTTGAGGTCGATATTTGTTTATTGACCTCTCATCTGCAATGTACACGATCAGATCTATAAAAAAAAAATTAAAATTCTGTACTGTATTCAGTACTGTGTCTATAAAAAAGATCATCTGTAAATCAGTCTTGTCTTCATCATCACCCAACGCTTCAAAGAATTTTTTGCTGTTCTCAGATTTAGTTATTTCGTTTTTACTTCAAACAATTTGATGGAAAAGAAACTTGGAATCAATCTCAGCAAAAATACACAAATTAAAAACAGATATGATTACTTTTTGAGATCTGCAGTAGAAATAGAAGAAAAAATATAAACTCTAATTTCTAAGTAAGTAAAGGGGGAGAAAAAGACACCTTTGCTGTCCTTATACTGATCTGTAAGAAATTTTGTAGTTTTTAAAGTACAAATACACATGTTGAATTGTAAGATTTTTTTTTCTCTCTCCCAACTTATGAATTTCCAACTATATATAGCAACAAATTCTGTATAGGATAGCATATCTAAATATACCACACAATACAATTTTAGATTAAGTTACATGATTAGGTCAAATTGGAAAACTATACAGATGGATATAAATAGATAGGTATTGATCCATGGCTCAATATGCTGTAAAAAAATCTACACCAGGACTTTAATTCCTCGTATTTGTATCCCATGACAGTGTTTTACAGTCAAGAATATTCATCTGAATATGAAAATATTCACTCTGAATAAAATCATTGCACATTGTTCCATTTCTTTTCCAACTTTAATGTGATATTCTGCACCTTGAAGCTCTATAGATTTCTCTCTTATTGTTATCATGGCAATGATGTGTTTCAACACAGCATTTATGGATTTAAATATATACACTGGTTTGTATAGTCATTGATTCCATATTGTTAACACAAACTTGCGAAATAGACATTAAATAGAAAAGTAATTAACAAATATGTATTTCAGATGGTATAAAAAGTGCTCATAATTCTCAGATTTTAGTGGAAAAACTGTGCTACTGTAAGCTATAAGGGTGTCATTTTTTTCCCTTTCACTCAGTTTCACCTATGGAAACGACATTATGACAATTTAGAATGAATTATTCTGTTATCACCTTATTACCCATATTCCCATGTATTTGAATTATTTTAATACATAGAATTTATAGCAATGTGTTAGTCACAACTTAACTGTGATTATTCAGTATTGTATGATTTTATAATGTCAAACTTAATTAATGAGATTCAGCTTCTGTAAAGTCTAGTGACTAAACAATTTTTAGCATAATCGAGGGCAAGTCTGCAGCACTGTAATGCTGAAGGCAGTTGAACAGGTATAGATTTATGTATGTGCAGGAAGATAAAAAAATCACCTTAGATTCTGCATCTCATGAATGATCACAGCAGTCCAAACCTTCAGACTTAGCAAAACTGGAAAGATAAAGAGGACAAGCTAACAGACAGACTATTTATGATAGAGTGACCAGAACACAGTGCTGTGAATCGAAGATCAGAAAAGATAGAGCCTCATAGAAATACTTCCAGAATAAATATATATTTGTGTCTGATTAAACAACAGGGTTTGTGAAACTGGGCATGCAAACAATTAAAGGCATAGGTAGCAAGCAATTACTATCTCAGCTACACAGACTAAATTGATGATCTCATATGTGGGAGCTGTAACATTACCTGTAACATTACCTAATGCAGAGGAATTTCATAAGAATGGCAGATCCTTATGTAGTCTTCTGATCTGAGTGGCTGGAAAATGGCAAATGTTGAACAAAATCAAAGAATTCTTTAGGCACAGTGAAGACCATAATGATCACTTTCCACCTTGCTTTCACTGCTCAAAGAAAATGTTGACCTTCAAGAACAATAGAGGCTATAGTTAAATCTTCCTTTCATGTGCTTTCTTGAAATGTCAGAGGTGACGTTACTGTTTGAGAAACAGAAGTTAAATGCAAAATGAGTTTTGAAAGCAATAGAAACATGATGAGACTTTACAACTTAAATATCCAATCTGCATTGGATTGGAAATACTCAAATCCATGATGATGAATTCTTCAAACTGGTCATACTGTCTATGTATTACATATTTTAAATGTAATTAGCATTTAGGATAACTTTAATGCATAACTCAGTTCCATATTCCTGATTTCTCAAAAATATTACTTCATTATATTTTCGACTCTTCTTTATTTAAACACAAGAGTGGTAAAAGTATAAATGAAACTAACAGTAATGTAGAAAGGGTTGTGAACCAAAAAAAAAGGAAAAAAACTGGGAAAGCCTGTATAATTAAAACAGACTACTTTTAGATTATAATTTAAAATTGCAAACACAAAAAAATCTAATCCTAGTTAAAAATTTCTAAACACTGCAATATTTGTGATTATCAAAGTATCATAATCCTAGTAAGTACTTAAAAAAAAATAACATATGGCATATAAATTAATTGTTTTCTTTGTACTCATGATTAAATACTATCTTAATGTATTTGCTTTTAGTTCTTCTAATACTGAGAAATGTAAAATTCTCTCCTCTTGGCTGTCCTTTGTCAATTTTACCTGCTGCTCCTACAGCAGTAGAGTTTCTGCAGTTCAGTTTGAGTTTCTCTGACTGAATCTCATATTTATTTATTCAAAGTCCAAAGTGAAAAATAGGAGAACACGTTTTCTTCCTCGTCATTCTCTGTGTGAAGCGGTACTAAAACTTTGTTGTAGTTGAAGTCTGGTTATTTTAAAAACAGTGCATGAAAGTGCATTGAGCTGTGCTTGAATTTGGTGTTTTCTAGTCTTAGGCATAAATGTTTGGCCTTGAGAGCATTTATATAATATTTCTTCTGATGTAGAGAAAGACCCTGAGCAGTGGACCTCAGTTGATATGTCCCTAGCATTTCTCTCCTCCCTCAATGTAATTCTCCCAGCTCCAACAGTACTTTCCCCCTACTCGTTCTAACTTATGTTGCAAACAAGCACATTTGAAACATAAACTGAAGAGGAAGATGAAGTAGCAATTGCTTGTCTATCCAAAATTTAAAAATCACCCAGGACTGATGCTGAACTGAGAATCAAATAAGAGCACACTCATATGCCTCTCAAACCTAGCTGTTTTTGATACTATGTCAAAATTTTATATTGTCTTCCATGTGATTTGAGAGGAGACAAACTTGGTATACCTTGAGTAGAGAAATGTAAAATGTACATCTTTCACAATTCAACACTCACTTTGATACTTTACTCTCGCAGCGGCTTGCAGTGCTGAATGGTTACGGCTGCGACCTTCCGACAACATCTCCAAGGTGAAGACGCTCAGCCCGACCACCACACACCCACACACACGTACATGCACACACACACACGGATAGCTCCAGAAAATGGGTCGACAGCAAGGAGCTGGGAAGGGTCTTTGTATGGGGTTCCACAGGAGGGGTTTAATGCAGCCACATGTGTGAAGGCGTCCAGGGACGAAGACACATAACATTGGAGGGTCCAGGTTTAAATACAGGAGCGGAGGGAGCATCAGAGACCAATGATCTGAGGGCCCAGGGGCGGTACACAGGCAGGGCTAGGGTATGGGAGCCAATGGGGAAACTCTGAGGGAGTGGCGAGGGACAAGGGCCAATGGAGGAACAGGGACAGGAGAACCTTCTAGGGCAGGGACATACAAGGTAACAAGGGGCGGGGAGGCCAACAGGCCAACTGGGGAAGCAGAACTGGGGTATATTAGCATAACAGAACAGAGCATCCTGGGGGGAAGCCTTTTTGTCTCCCTGACTTGGGGACAGGCTTTGTTCTGTCCCAGCTGTAGACTCTCTTTGTCCCTTGTATCGTAGTCTCACTGGCCTCCACACTTTACCATAAAATATGAAAAACGTGGTAAGACAAAACAGAGAAGTTATATTGGGTTTAACTGCTGAGGTGTTGGCAGTGGGGTGGGAGGGCAGGGATGGAATCTGTAAGGAGTGAATGGTGCTGCTCAATGCTGGACACAGACAATTCCACCTGGCTCCAAAAGAGCCACTGCAGGTCTCAGCCGGGACCCTCCACCAAGCTGGTGTGTCTGTATGAAAATACTGGCCATCAGTGTGAGGAATTAAGAAAAAAAGGTGCGTGAGAAAGAACCCTGAAGGCACCAAAGTGAGATGAAGTAGGTGAGGAACAGTTTCAGACATTGGAGCAGGTACTCACACTGCAGCCTCTGGAGTACCTCATGACAGACCAGGTGGATATTTCCTAAGGTGCTGCTGTCTGTGGAAGGCCCCTGCTGAAGCAGGGGAAAAGTGTGAGAAGGAAGGATCAGCAGAGAGGCAGTGTTATAAACTAACCACAATCTCCATTTGCCATCCTCCTGTGCTGCTTGGCGGAGGGAAGATTGAGAAGCTGGGAATAAAGAAGAGGGAAGCTGAGCCTTTGAAGAACTAGGGGGTGAGAGGGAGGTACTATAGTTTTTGGTTTTGATCCTTGTCACCTTACTCAATTTTCATTTATAATACGTTAACTAGTATTTAACATAAACTAACAAGTTCAGTTTGTTATCCCTGTCACAGTAACTGGTAAAAGATCTCCCTGTCATTACTTTGACTTGTCAAAGCTTTTTATCATATTTCCTACCCCTGTTCTGCTGAGGAGAGGGAGTCAGAGATGAGCTGGGTGGGGGTTTGGAAGCCAGCCAGCATAAAAGGCCTCTAAGATAAAAACTCCTGTTATCTGTGTGTTTTGTGTACATGAAAATTCTACTAAAACAGATCATAAAACATATAGAAATCCCTAAATATATTTGGTATAGGTTAAATACAACTAAATAATATTGGTTTGCACAGAATATTTCATCCCACCTGTTCTATACTATAATTTTAAATAGCAAAAGTATAATCCAAATTATTTTTAACATTTACGTATTTGGTGTTATTCATCAGAAAACAGCACCTGCATTTCAATGTTATTAATACGTAGTGGCAGTTTTTAAAAATATGCTTTCTTGCATCAATTATATGAAAAAAGGAAGAAATGTCCACTCTTTCACAACGTATTGTAATTGGCTTGAATATTTGTTGATTTGGTAGCTTATTTTGTTAGATGTTACTGAAGCTAAACAATATTAGATGTTTTCAGAGGGAATGAGGAGGAATTTCCTTTTTAACACTGCTACCCAGAATAACTTTGAATGAAATCTCTGCAATACCACTTTTCTACATTTTGGAAGGGAAATTATGCCAGAAAACATAACCTCCAGAGCACATAACAGAGTCTTACAATTTCCCCCAAGATTCATATTTTGATGTAAATTAATATTTACTTCACTCTGGAGCACCACTTCCTTAAAAGTAATGCCTTCACAGCTATGCGCTATTAATGAGAAAAAGGCATAGTGACATTTAAAAAGTAGGGAGATAAATTTCCTAACTTTGGGAATTAAGGTCAGAGAAATAAACTTTGAATGCAGCTATCACGTGTATTTTTTATTCAGAATAAACTTTTCTCTGATGATTGCTTTCATTATTCATTTTGCATGTTTCCTGATAGTGTGACTAGGAAGTGTTAAATTTGATTCAAGACAAAATTTTCAGTAAATGCAGCTGCATTTGCTGGCTAAGAATGCACTCATCAGCACACATGCTTAAGTTCTCTACATAAATGAATGTGCAAGGCCATTCCATCATATATTTTCAGCTACACCTCACTATTCAGCTCTACCAATTAAGATAAATTGATTGCAAACATAAAAACATACAAAGACTTTTACTTAGAATTTTTAGGTTTCTTGTAGAGCTTTTAACTACTTCTGGGCTACCTTTTCTTTACAAATCAGTCTAGTCTCTGGCAATATGGCAAGGCATTTTTTAAGAGTGTAATGAAAACTTACGCCCTTGCTCCTTCTAAGTTATTCCACGTAACAACTGACCATCAGAAGATTTCTATCTATTTGCAATAAAATTGAAGATTTTGCAGTTTATGTATTTTGCATTTCTTCTTCCCATATTCAGTTTTTGCTATGATGTAAGGAAGCCCACCTCAAGTGATTCACACATTTCATACTGTGGTGGGTTGACCTTGGATGGATCCACTATCATTGCCCTACTCAGTTGGACAGGGATGAGAAAATATAATGAAAGGCTTACATGTTGTAATAAGCACAAGGAGTGGTTGGTCACCAGTTACTGTCATGGGCAGAACAATCAATTTAGAGAAATTAAATTCTTACCAATCAAATCAGAATAGGGTAATAGAGAAACAAAATGAAACTTTATGAAAACAAATCCTTCAGCCCTCCCTTCCTCCTGGGTTCCACTTCTGTATCTCCTCCTCACTGTGGCCTAGGAGAACAGGGAATGGGGTCATTTCATCATACATAGTCTCTGCTGCTCCTTCCTCCTGAGAGGGAGGACTCATTACACTTTTCCTCTACTTCAGTATAGAGTCCCTCCCACAGGACATAGTCCTCGATGAACTCCTGTAATGTCAGTCCATCCCATGAACTGCAGTTTTACATGAAGTGTTTCAGCCTGAGACCATGGGGTACAGGCTTTCAGGTACCTCTGCAATGTGAGCTGCTCTCTCTGTAGCTCAAGGGTCCTGCCAGAAGCCTGCTCCAGCATGGGCTTCCCATAGGGTGACATCCCCCATTGTACATCCACCTTCATGCTTCAACATGGAGTCCTCCACGAGTTGCAAGTGGATATCTGCTCTGCCATTGCATCCTGGTGGGCCACAGGGAGACAGCCCGCTTCACTATGGTCTGTGCTAGAGGCTGCAGGGGAACATCTGCTCTGCTGCCTGGAGCAACTCCTGCCCCTTCCTCACTGACCTTGGCGACTGAAGTGCTGTTGCTGTCACGCGTTCTCATTTCTCTCCTCTGGATACTGTTCCCCAGCACATTCTTTTGTTTTTCCTTCTTAAATATGTTTACACAGAGCAGCTACCATTGCTGCTGATGGGCTCAGCATTGGCCAACGCTGGTTCTGTCTTGGAGCTGACTGGCTCTGATTCTATAGGACACAGGGAAAGCTTTTGGCAGCTTCTCAGAGAAGCCACCTCTGTAACCTTCCATTTCCAAAACCTTGCCACAAAACCCCAATACATACATTTAAACATACATTTTGTGCTGTCTGTGGCTTTTCTGTACCATATTCTGCAACCTCTTTTTCATATTTCCTGACATCAAATATTTTAGTGTCTTAAAGGGACTGCAAGAGCTGAAAACACCTTGTTTTTAATTAAAAGAGCTCATATCAGTGTTGTTGGTTCCGATGCTATTATTGGAAAAGACACTGTTGTGTCCTTTTCTATAGATGACTAAATGGCATTTATAGGTATAAAAACCTGCCCACAGTTCCTTTCAGACTAGTTAAAATATAAAAAATATTCTTCATGCATATTTAGAAGCGATTTGTATTAACGTCAGGAAGTCAGTCTTTACTAAAACTAGTATAAAATTTCTGCCATATAAATTTAAGAAAAATTTATGTCAGCAAAGATGTGACGCATTTGTAAAGATCTACATTTTCATTTCTTTTGATTTATAAAAAAATGTTTTGTTGATCTTTTGCTTGGTTGGTTTGGTTTCATTTCTGGCTTAATGTTCAAGCTCGATGTTGCTTTCACTTCAGGTTTAATGTTTTTTAGTGAAGAAGAATTTAAAAAAATAGATCAGATTTATTTTTATTCACTTTTTGAAAAATGTTACAATACAGGAGGATTTTGTCACTTATAATGGCTCATCTTCCTCAATGAAGGCAAATGGTTCTGTCTTTCTTTGAACTATAAGCAGAAAACAAGGTGGAGCAGTGACAGGTAACCTGAGAGAAACATAAAGACACTAACTGGATGTGCAGATGAATGCATGCCTTGGAAACCAAAGTCTACCTCAACTGAGTCTGACATAGGATGCTGAAGACAGCTAGAAAGACTTCTTGAAATCCAGAAGTGGTAAAGAGAAGGCTGGAGAAAATGTTGGTCTTGTTGATGAACGAGGCATGAAGCCCAGTGACCCAAGACACAGGAAAAGGCTGAAGTACTGGACACTGTTGTTGTCTTGGTCTTTGTGAACAAGACTGGACATAGGAAATCCCAGGCCAGGGGGGGCGGTCTGGAGGTCACAAAATGTACCTTGGATGAATGAAGTTTGACTCAGAAAATACTTGAGCAAACTGGACATACGTTAAACCCATGGACCCTGAGGGAATGCACCCTTAAGTACTGAGTGAGCTGGTTGATGTCATCATGAGGCCACTTATGATAATCTGTAATCATGGCAAATGAGAAAAGTGCCCAAAGACTAGAGAAAAAAAATGCCCCTCCTATCTTACAAAAGTGCAAGAAGGAGCATCTAGGGAAATACGGTGTGGATATTTGAGAAAGAACTCAAATCATTAATATTGGGTAAAAATGCCAGGCACATTTCCAGTCTGTTGAGACCAACAAAGAGCCACATAGATAATGAGAGCGGTTGGGGCATCCGCCTTCTTGGCTGAATGGCTGTCAGGAGTCAACTCTCAGCACCCCTGTGATGGCACTGGGGACAGGCTGTGACAGCCCCTGCCTTACGGCTTTTCAGCAGCCACAGGCTCTGACCCTCTGCACATGGTCCAGGGCTCTTACAGCCATATACACATGCAGGCTCCAGCAGGATTCATCACCCCACCACTCATTACCCCAGGCTTGCTCTCCTGTTCACTACACCCTCTGCCCCCATGCCCTGTGGCGCTGCTGTCCTACCAACTTGCACTGCCCAGTTCAGACTCGCTACAGCAGTGCCGAGTTCCTTCCTCCTGCCTGGAGTCATGAGTTGGTGCTGCTCTCTGCATCACCACAGGGCTGTGCACTGGCAGGAGCCCAACGAAGTTCAACAACTTTGAAGTACAAAGATTTCATTTCATCTAAAGTGCTGCAACAATGAGTCCTTCATGTTGTCCTGCTTCTGAGTTCCCCCGCTATCGAAGCCCTTTGATCAGCTGCCAGTCTGCAGGTGCAGAAGACTTGTGCATCATTCATCTGCCATAGACACAGGTCATGCTGACAGTCCAAGCCCTGCTGGGTTCTCCTGCTGGTGCCTCTTTTCATGGGTAGCTTCTCTATGATATGAATCAGTTCTGCAAGGAATCTCAATGACTGGTCCATAGGTAAAATTTCAATAGCTGCCATACTTCATGATTAGAGAAAAGTCAAGGGTTGCTCAATTCAGTTTTTCCCATAACGAGAAGTAAGATTATACTTTTAAAATCCATTGCTGTTGGACAAAGTCCATTTTTATGGAACATTAACTAATGGCTAGAGCTCACATATAACATTTCCTGGAAACATTGCACAGGTCCAGCTAGCAGACTTAAATCAAAAATGTCAGAAATACTGTATCAAAAATATTGTGGCCAGCAGGACCAGGGTTGCTTTGTGCTCGACAGAGGTGAGGCCACACCTCTGAGTGCTGTGTCCAGTTCTGAGCCTTACATTTCTAGAAAGACACTGAGGTGCTGAAGTGTGTCCAGAGAAGGGCAACAGAGCTGGTTACTTTCATACAGCTAGAGAGTAAGTTGTATGAGGAGCAACTGAGGGAGCTGGAGTTCAGTCTGGAGAAAAAGAGACTCAGGAGAGACCTGATTGCTGTCTACAACTGCCTGAAAGGAGGGAGTAGCAGTGTGGGGCTCAGTCTCTTCTCCCAGACAGCCAGGAACAGGACAAGAGGAAATGGCCTCAATCTGCACCGGGGGAGGTTCGGGTTCGACATCAGGAAGAATTTCTTCACTGACAAGGTTTTCAGATATTGGAACTGGCTGCTCAGGGAGGTGGTGAAATCACCATCCCTGGAGGTGTTCAAGAAAAGACTGGCTATGGCCCCTAGTGCCATGGTCTAGTTGACAGGTGCTGCTCACTCAGAGGTTCGGCTCAATGATTACGTATGTCTTTTCCAGCCTAAATGATTCTGTAATTTCATGAATCTGTGATAAAAGCCACCTCAGGTGCAGCTGTATTTTATTATTTGCAGACTACAAAATTGAAATTATTTACCTGTCTTACTCAGTAGTGGAATAAAGCCTTGCTACTAATTCTGTATAAGAATATTCAGTAAATTACACATTTTACCTTGAAATTGCTCAATGACATGCTTTATTTCACTAAATGAAGCCCTATTGTACCCAATGCCACCTGGGATTTTGTCCATTGCAGTGATTTTTCTCATGTAAATTACTTTACATTAATACAAAATATTCCAAAAGTAGAGCTGATTTATTAAAGAAATTAAGTAGAGAAATTGGTATTTAAACTAAGGTTGCTTTTCTGTGCATTATACTGTAATATGCCTAATGATGTCAGCTGTATGGCTGACTAATCTGTAATTCTGAGCAACTGCTGTATCATAGAATCATAGAATCATAGAATCATTTAGATTTAAAAAGACCTTTATGGTCATCGAGTCCAACTGTTAGCCTAGTACTGCCAAGTCCACCACTAGAAATAAAGATGAACAGTAGAAACATGATTTATATATAGATTTGGGTATGATTTCATGCAAAAACATTGTTATATAATGCAGTGACCTGCAATAAAAGCCTTATACATTTTCTAGCACTTTTACCAAAAGCAAATAGTAATAGAAGCTTTGTGAAATGTAAAGATAGTACAGATGTGTGCATTTAAACGCACTGAATTTACTTTCATGAGATCTGATAACTTACTTGCAGTGTATCATTCTACACTGCAAGGAAGACAATAAATTGGTTCATTGTAATGAACATGACCTTTCAGAGTCAAAAACTATATTGCTTGTTTGGAGTGCTATTGTTAATATCACAGAATAGTAGATTTCTCCACTTAACTACTAAATGTAGAAAATAGTTCCCAGTAAAGCAAGATTCATATTACCCCGATTTGCAAATCTCTCTAGAGCCCGGTATATCTTTCAATATTGCACATTACAGTTAGTGCAGTACTACATTAATATTTAAAAATAATCAAAAATAATCCATACCACCTACAGAACTGAATATAAAGTAGTTCTCAAGTGCTGATATAGCTGATATATATTAGTAAAAATGTGTATTTATACTCCAAGAAGCTGTCTATAAAAATATTCTCACAAAGAACATTGAACATGCTGGAAAACTAACTGAAAACTTGAGTATAATGAGGACGTGAATTCACTGGTTTACTGCATAGTTACCAAAAGAAAAGCTGCAGCATTAAAATGTTACTAAATAATTATGGTTGTTTCTAATGGAGACATTGCATTGTCACTGATAAGTAATACATAATTGCTTTATCACCATGATATAAAATAATTCATGTCACCAGCACCCTCATGTTACTTGCTGTTATACTCTGGGTTAACAAGTGTCTTTCTATTAACTACTGAATATTCAGAAGAACATCTTGAACAGCTTTAATTAAAATGTTTTAATTGCCTATGAAAACCCCTAATGAAAATTACTATTGTGACAAAAGCAGCCAAGCCTTTCATTCTGTGATCATACAGTTTTTCTTCATGAACCCCTTTCTTCAGGAAGTATGGAATTGATCTAATTGCTAGGAGTGGAAAGGGTTAATAGGATCTCAAAAGTAAAAGTGTACTGGGAACAAAACTACATCACTATTTATTGGTTCCTTCACACTAGATTGCTGGCAATCAAAATTCAATTAGAATGGAAGCATACAGTTGCTAATATGCCGGTTATGGAATTTTTTCTTAATAAGGATTTTGACAATGAAACCGCCACACATGGGTGGGTGGAATTGCGGAATTTTCTAACCTTAGAACTAACGACTTAGGTTGTGACACATTTTCTGTCAGAAATCACGATATTTAAGAAATAAAAGCAGAAAAAAGGTTCCCAATTGGGATATATCCCCCACAGAGGATTAGGGAGTTTGCAGTCACTGAACTCATGTGACTAAGTTTTCAGAATGCTTTTCCTTCTCACAAGATTTCCATGAGAAACGTCTTGTGAGGGATAGCAATTCTTTGAAGGCTTTGAGTTTCATCTGCAGATCAAAACTCCAAGTTTTAAGCTCATCACTTAAGTAATTGAAAGTTTGGCTCAATTTCAGTAAGTACCAACACTGCATTTATTAATACAAGTACCGTGTAAGTAATGCAGGTTTATTTTAAACCTGGTATCCATACTTCACTAAAAGTTGATCTCTGTTTTAGCAATTTCTTGTTCAAGGTTAGAAAGATATTCATCTTTAATAAAAGGAGATCTGAGATTTCCTGGATTCTATGCGCAGAAAATAGAAAGAGTGAAGGTTATATCATGCTAGTTTTATTTTGGCTTTGCATACTGGTATATAAGCAACCTAAAATTCAGTAAGTAATAAAAGAGAAAGACAACCGCTTCCCTTTCTCATTTGTGTTATTGCCTCTGTGTCGTTGCCATCCAATAATAAAATGAAGTTTAAGAACAGAACCAAGAATGGAAAAAAATGTAGATCAAATGAAGTCTGAGTTACCTTAGTTTCAATTAATATTTTGAAAAACAACGTTTAAAAATGTAAACAGCATCCAAAGATGTCACCTAAAGAATATAAGTGGGAAAATTACTTTCTGTGTGTTGTAAACAACCATTTCCTTTCAATTTAAGACTGGTTTGTTGTTACTCTTGTCCCTTACATCAGCCTAACTACTCTGGCACATTTCCGAAGAATTGAGATTGAATCACAGCTACACAGTTCAGAATTTTTCCATATTGGCAGACTGCATCTTCAAATTGCTCTTTCCAGATAGTTGCTTATGGTAGCATTTAAACAGGCTATGAACTTTCATGAGTACAGAATGGAAGATGAGTTAGCTCGTTAAAGAAGAGAGATGCTGTTTCACAGGCAGAGACTGAGTAGTGGCTGTGACAGCAATTTTGAAAGCTCTGCTAACCCTGCTCTGTTCTGTGCCATCATGCTCTAGGTTTGCAGTGCCCTAATTCATTACCAGTTTATTTACTCAACAACAGTTTCTGACATGGGTCTCCCATTGGCTGGCACTCTCTATAATATTGAACGTCTGCAGCACCACTAGCTAACATAGTCTTCAAATTTATATCTGAGTCTGGCCAAACTTCACAGAGGGAAAGAGCTCAAAACCATTCATGGATTCCCTTTAAATCAAACATAATGCACTACTTCAGCAAAATATTCTGTGTTTATTATTGTACTATCCACAGATCTTTTACAAGCTGTAATTTTTTTTTTTTTAATTGTGCTATTGATGTCCACAGCAGTATAAATGACCATAAAGCCAGAAGAACTTATGAGCTTTTCAAAACTAGAAATTCCCTGGAACTTTGAAGGGCTTGTAGCACTGTATTTCTGAAAAGTTTTACAACTAAACCTCTAAAGCTGGTACCTGTGAGTATGCTGCTGGGACTCTCTTCTTGTGATCTGGGAGTTGAAGTGTTTACCTGATACTGTATACCAGAAGCCTTCAAGATCACACACAGTCACCCAGAGGTTACTTAATTCTTCAGGCCTTTGTGATGGTATATTCTCTGGCTTGTTTTCTAATAGAAATGCACTCTATTTCTCCAGGTCATGCTTTTTAAAATTATGAAATCCTTGAATTATAAGAACCCTTCTCTAATGCAGTTATTTCAAATTGCAAATAATCCCAAATTAAGACAAATGTCATATATATATATAGACACTGTTTATCTGTATTATCTGAACCATACAGAATAGTTCAAAATACTATAAAATTCTTAAGCAAAGAAACAAAACAAATTCCACAGCTGAACTGAAGTTACAACAGAAATGACTCTTCCCTTCCTGGAAAAGTGTCAGTCATGACTTCTGCTTGGATGTAAGCATCTTCACTTCATGGAAATTGGATCCCAAATTGTACTCAAGGATTGAGTCCCTGTGGAATTTTGTAAAGAGCTGGGCAAAAGTAAAAGACATTTGGCATAAGAATTCTTTAACTGTTAACCTTAAGTTACAACCTTAAGTTGTGAAATGCATGGAGAGACTCATGGTGGCTATTAACTCTCCACAACGGCATTGGGATTGGATGCATGGAGGTATACAACCTGACCCAGTGCTCTAGTACGGCTCTGCAGTGAAGTCCACATTAGTCTGATTATACTGAGTAGGGAATTCTCAATTCTAGATTTTCTGTCCCGTTTCGTCATACTCCATGAGAGGCACTGCTCCTTCAGAAGATCCTAAGTGAGGGAGAATCAAGCTTGGTAGTGGGATCAGGCCTGAAGTCATACTCTAGCAAGTGAAACTGCTTGGTTCCTGCAAATCAGAGGGAATGCAGGAGGTGATATATACACTCCTTAGGATGAGAAACATGCCGAACTGTGCAGAACCAGGAAGAAATTTTGGCATGAAACTGTCACTGCAACAGGAAGATATTCTTTCACAGCACGTGCAGCAGATAGATCAGCATCTGTCAAAAACTGTAAGTGCACAGCAACAGAGCAAGGTGTCTTGTCTTGTGTGTAAGTGCTGATACAGTGGATTATGGGTGTACATGGCATGGAGAGTCTCCTGGGCTTTGTTTGTCCTGCTAGGGTGACATGGCAATCACTTCATCCCTGTGTAGTACAGGTTCAGAGCGTGGAAGAGGTAACAATGAATGAAGGGAAGCTTCTTCCACCAACTTCCAGCAGCGTAACTTTGGTTCTCCAGAGTGTGGAAAACAGAAGGCCCATCTGGATCATGAAGCAGGGAGGGTGTAAGAAATGACCATGTGTTAAGTTGCAGCTGTAGTGGGCAAGCAGCACTTGCCATGATACAGAAGTATGGGCAACTACACACCTGAGGCAGAATTTGTGGGACATGTTTTGAGCAATGATGGGTGCCTGTTAGTTAGACCAATCTTGTTATATCACTGTTGATATCCAAGGCCAGTGCACAGTCCGAGGTCATTTCATTTACAGACACAATAAGTGTATTTTTTCTTTCTTCTAGATGAACACTGGAATTATATTCGTCCTGTTCACAGAGCAGTATTTCTCCCATGGTGACAAACTATAGATACACAAATAATGGCAGCTGAGTTAATATGACTAATAACTATGGGCATAAGTACTGGCCTCATGTTGTAAGAGCTTCTTCCATAACACAAAGACAAACAAAAAATCAGAGAAATAGAACTTCTTGAAAACAACTGCCACTGATTTTGGAAGTTGTACAAAACACTCAGTCACTAGTTTCTCCCCAGCATGTGAATTCCATATTTCCTCAATGGAAATTATCCATGGTTTGTGACAAAGAATATTGCAGACAAATTCTGACCTAACACACATTATAAAAAAAGAAAAGTGTTACCAGTGAAGGTGACAGAACTGCATACCATATTTTATTCATGTAAGAATTCGTATATTTATACTTCATATACATATGCATGTGCTTGTAGGAAAAATACAAGTCAATCAGGCCAACTAATACTTAACAGACAAAAAAATCATCAAGCAACCCTCTGGCTCCAAAAACAAACAAAAAAGCCTCAAAATAAACCAAAACAAAATTGTAAAAATTTGCTGCTATATCCTAAGCTAAGAAAATGGGATTTTGAAGACATCTGACTCAGATAAGAAGAAAAGCAAAGCAAATCATGGAAGGAAGAGAGTAGAATAAACCTGAAATATTTTAGTTATGTTAATTTCTCTTGCTTGTGGCTTCAAGCATCTGTAACAGCTTGTTTTTCTTGCTTGTACCTTCAACCATCTGTAACAATCTAGCAGTTAATACCTTTAAAAAACTATAAAACTATGCAGGGAGACACAAAACTATCCATATATCCTAGAAAAAGAAAGTTTCAACAATCAGATGCTTTTATTGGCTTATTTTGCACATTTCCTTTCTATAGCCAGCTTCCAGTCAATAGGGTAAGCTGACTGAGGGCAAATACAACAGATTTTTCAAACACTACTTTTTAGCATTTTCTTCACTTGATTTGTTCATATAAATTTTTTTGTTAACAACCTGAGCACGTTCATACTTGTGTGTCATAAAATAAACTAACTACAAACAGCAGTCCCTGTCCCTGAAACTGCATCCCACTTTACTTCCTGCCTGGAGAATTGTTATAACACACAGAAGAGCATACACCTGGTTTACTACACTGACAGGTGGTTGCTCATTTCTTTCTTTCCCAGTAGCTAACAGGACACCTCAGTTACCTGTTGGTAGCTAAAGGCCCCATGCAGTTACACTAATGTTCAGTAAATTGCCATGAATAAATAGACTAAATAATATCTATCATAACGATTCCTCCTAAGATGCATGTGCCACAATATACAACCAACAAAATCAATTCCTGCTGGGAAAGCAGAATTCAGAGCAAATAATAAACCTATGCGTAGAAATGTTAAAATCTTCAGTAACTGGTAGTATCAAGAAAAACTGCAATGCAGGTGGGGTCTTTTGTATGAACTGCACATTTATAAAAATGGGCAGTGAACTGGAACTTGGGCTGACTGAGAGTGCACAGAAAATCTGATTTAAATAGTGATTACTTGTTCCACATTTCTTCTGTAGAAATGTATGGACTTCTCTCCACTGATTCCCTATCACAGACTGGGTCACTCCTTCCCTTAAGTGTTAGTCTAAGGTCAGCATTTTCATGGTGGAGAGATATCATCTACTCAAGAAATTACTCAAATTGCTTCTCTCATCAAATAGAATAAAAATCCACCAAAAAGCAACAAGCCAAACAAACCAACCAACCTACGTACCTACTAAAAAGCAAAAATCCAAACAAACAGAAAAAAATAAGATAACTTAGGAGTATACTCACAATAATCTTTTCAGCAAGGAAAAATATGTGTGTTTATCCCACTTAGCCTTTATATTCTCCATACATATCCTGGGTTTGTTTCATTTGATGTTTTCCTTAATTTGTTTTTATGCTATGAGAGTACTATGGCCAGTTGTTATAGATGCAAACATACACACAGATTTGTGACAAACTCTCAGATGTTCCTGATGGATTTTGTCTACAGAAATCACTCTCAAAATTGGAAAAATTTGTATAATTGACTCAAAGAATTCGTATTTTCATTAATGTTGGAACTGAGCTGTTCCGTTGAAGATATGCAACGTATTTTCCAGTGTCCAATTTCCTGGAATATTTTTCATTCTGGAAAGCCAGCATTTCTATTTTCACAACTGGATTTCAAAAGTTAGCCCTCTCTAGCAAATATAAACATTTCTGATTTTTTAGGCTAAAATTTATAAATCAGGAGAATCACCTAATTCAGTGATTACCAAAAGCTGTGAAAAAAGTATGGTGAATCTATTGAAGATAAAATTTTTTTAGAACTTGAGAAAAGGGAAATAAATTTTCTTTATTCTTATGCTCCTTAAAATGCATTAGGGAAATTACAATCCTCCCTCTAAGCAACACAAATCCAGATCTCAGAAATAAGTTGATCTTTGAATTTTACTTCATTTTGAAGCTCAATCAGGTACCACACATATATTCAAACCCAAGTTTTCCACAGTCCTTCATGTGAAGGAAACAGGATTGCTATTTACAATCCTTATCACTGTCTGTATTTCAATATGTAAAAAAGCTATGGAATGAGGACTAAATGTTTCTGAGAATTTCAGTATGTAGAAAGATATCAAATACAGTAATAGCTATAATTAACAAAAGAAATCAGAAAGATGATTTTATCAGGTATAATACAAAATGTAGATTATAAACCTACAAGATAGTATTCTAAATGAAATACTCGTAAAACATTGTTAAAACTAAAATTTCTGACAAAAAGTATGTCTTGGAAAAATTTAAATATATATTGCTTTCCATGTAGCTTTTAAAGCAAAGTAGAATCATTCAAGAAATTGAAAATGCATTTTGATGATTCATTTTTTTCATCATCAGTTTTTAAAGATCAACATTACATAATTATCTGATATCTTATCAACAAATTGTACATTTCCTTTTTCATCTTCACGGGAAATACAGCAATACCCGTATGAGCAAAAATTGTGTGATTATAACATTCCCTCACCAGAAAATTGTTCCAAATTACAAAAGAACAGTTTGCATATTTGGCGACTGGTATTTCTGCATACCTGCCAGCAGATACTTATAGTAAGCCCCAGCTACTCTTTTATTCTTATAAAATAGTATACATCAACATTCAGAAAAGAATAAACTAGTGTAGAATTAAAACCCAGTATAATAATACCCAATTCAGAGTCCTCTTCTTGTAAAACAGATTAAGGAAAAGTATAAATCTTAACAGCTAATGGAATTCTCTTTGCATTAAAAAAATATAAATTTGCCTTTATGTGTTTAGAGGAATTGCTATGAAAAGGCCTAGCAAATATTAAACTATGAACAATCACAGCAAATTTCCATAGATTTAGAGACGGGCCCATACTACAACTCAGAGATTACAAAGCACACAGATAATACTTTTAGTAAAGAAATTCTCCAAGTTACAAATCACTTAGTTAAGAAAACTACTATATACTATGTACACTATATTGTGTTATGTTGAGTTCCTCTCTGGGTATCCTTTCAAACTCTCACCTCTAGCAGTAGTCTCAGTCCTTCTTTCAACATTCATTCAATGAACTACAATTTATCAGCATGTCTAAATAAAGCCTAGCATCCTGCTAATTCTGCCTTTTCCATCTTACTCCTTGTTTGGCTCAGCTCCTGAACTGTCACTAAACTGCCTTTATTCCTTTAATGTGATTTCCATGTTAACTGGAGTAACTGCCACTGTGGTCTTAGCAGTCATCAATAATGTGATATATTTTTCTCACTGTTAGCCTTCTATGAATAGGTATGCCTTACATAATGATACCTGAATATAGACAGAAACATGGACTGCTCTAGGGATGTCTTCCTCTGATGAACTTTTGCTACTGTTTTGTTTGAGTGCTGTGAACTGATAAAACACTTTTGTTCTGAGAATGATGGCAGTCTCCTATAATACGACTTGCGTCTTGCACTACTAAAAAGAAGACAATCATATCTACATACTAGTAACATTTAAGGCACAGGAACTGGCAAAAACTTCTTGGCAATAAGATCACAGAATGGGTAAGGTTGGAAGGGACCTCAGTGGGTCATCTTGTCTGACATCCCTGCTCAAGAAGAGTCATGCTAGGGTATATTTCAGGTGTTTTTTCAAAGGGAGGGTCTTGGAAACTCTCACTACCCTGAGTAATAGGATCATTTTTACGGGAAGTTTTACAGATACTCAGTGACTCTTTCCTTTAGTAAAAGTTCTGTATCTGCATGAGATCTTCTATACTTCGTTATACATCTGTCTGTAAGGCCATACTGTATTATGCTTTTACTTTCTTTATATCTGACTGACCCTGTAAAATATGTTCTATATTCGACTATTGCGTTCTATTTTTATGTCAAAGTCAATGAGATTCCTTGTAGGGTATTGTGGTAACCATGATATGGTAATCAGGTCAAAATCAAGTACCTTGTAATTTTTATTGCTGCATGTATCTTTTTACCTATTACAATGTTATTTTTCAGCTGTAAGGTTTTCTTTAGTCTTTCTAAGAACACAAAATTTAACAATTCCGAGAACAAAAATATCTAGCAGTTTTGTGGGATGAAAAGCTAAAACAGGAACCAGTAGTGAATAACTCCTCCCTCATATCCTCAATCAATGATTTTGTCAGTGTTGTCTCACAGGCTAATGTATAAATCAAACATGGCATGACCTTCCTTGAACTCACAGATTTATTTATATCATATGGAGTTGACTTTTTTACCTACTCATGGTTTGGTTGCATTCTGCCACTCATAAATTATGTGTCTAATATTTCTTGGAAGGTCATAGTAGAAGGGTAAATATCCTGATCTTGCTCAGCATAGTAGACATGCAGAAAATAGTCATTTAATATAGCATACAGGAAGAAAAAGATCAGACAGAATATGTTTTTCCACAATTTTCTCTGAATTTTCTTGGTATCTTAACATGGTGTTAAAGGATTTGTAAAATTAACACCTGCAGAATCCCTCATGTATTTTCCATCAGAAAACCCAAGCATTTGCTGGTTAGCAAGCTAACTTCTAAATCAAGTTCCCTAATTTTTGAAATTTCAGTTGTCACACAAGTGAGGAAAAAGAAACAATAGTCAGCTATTATCCCGGGAAATAATCCAGACTGCTGTCATGCACTTGTTAAAGTTTTCCACTTCCTTAATTTATTTGCCCTGTACATATTCTGAAAGATTATGTCCTAAACTTCATAATACGTTGTCAACCCCTACTTCAATATCTATTCTATCCCCCAAGATCTCAGCTGTTCTACCAATCTTGTTCAAAATCACAGGTGATCTGGCAAGCCTGCCCCTTTTCCCTCTCTTCTATATGGTTAGAAAACAATGGGAGGTGACCTGACATTTGAGAAGTTATTTTAGAAATTGTTTTTTAGAAAAAAATCAGGAAGTGTACAAATTGGATTAGCCTTCACAGTCATCTCACAGACTCAGAGTAAACTAATATGCAAGTTTCACATCCCTAGTTATACATAATGGCTGAATTGGCAGAATTCCATCTAAATCCCTCATCTCTTTCCCTTCTACCTGTTCTGCTAGCCTCCTGCCCCTTGGTGACAATGAGCTTTTCTCCCTTGAAGCCAAGATTTTACTAGACTTGAGTAGAAGAAATTAAAATAAAACGTACGCTCAGAATGTGACAAATTGAAAAAAAATTATGAAAACCAAGAGAAAAATGCATTCAAGTGTGCACTACGCCTGGCTTGTTCTCACTTCGGTGATTTTCTTTGGTGTTTCCCCATACTCATTCACATGTGAGATAGTTTAGAGCCTCTTGCAATTTACTTTGATCCGTATCCACAAACTCTTTATTACATCAGCTGTGATAAGCTTCATCCTACTACTCACATGAAAACTTCAATATGCTTTTATTTTCACACTTCTAAATAAAGAACATTTAGTCAAATATGCAGGCAAACTGCTTTCCATGTAAAACTGGGTGATAAAGGTAAAACCAGATTCATAACACAGGCATTTAGTGAAAAATCAGGATGAATAGTTTCCATGACTTTTTTCATTTTGCCTCTAAATTATGAATGGTCAGAGGACCTGTGACTGTATGCATAATTCAACTTACGTCACTTTCTTCTTTGATGTGTTTTATCCTGAGAATAATTTGTTCATATTAATGCATAAAATTCTGTAAAATATCTATCCATGATCCAGGGTTTTTTTTGTATTTACTTATATTTTTTTGGTAACCAAGGCTGACAAGATTTGTGAGAGTATTTTTTTCCCACATAAAGATTTCCTGTAACACATTATGTCTCCAAAGCCGTGTCATACCTGCTATTATTCCCACATGAAGTAAGACTGAAATTAAGTAATTAATCATGGAGCTTTAAATGTCAACTTAAAATGTCTTCATTAAATTTCAAAAGTTACAGTTAGGTCACACACAAAGGTTGTCCCCTAACCAGGGGCAGCCAATGTCACCAAAAAGTCTAGACCCTGTAGCATGGCACGCCTGAAGGTGACAGAATTTTTCAGAAGCAGGACAGGGAGAAGAGGGCCTGAAACCCAGACCAGGCAATGCTGAAGGTTCCTGGCAGGTAATCAATATGAGCATGGCCTCTCCTTAAATTTCATCAGGATTTTACTAAATTTAGACAAAACTTTTTTTTTTTTTTTTTTTTTATTAAACCCCCTAGTTTTTGGCAAAAA
>VZRS01002174.1:300701-332058 GCA_013398055.1 Ifrita kowaldi | reverse complement strand
TCTTAAGGATTTTCTAAAATTTGAAAAAAATTTTTTTTTTTTTTTTTTTTTTTAATGAAACCCCTAGGTTTTGGCAAGAAACACTTTAGAAAGGCAACTAACTTCAAGAGAAAATTCCGAATCGGATTTAGGTTGTGGTGGTGGCTCATGTGCCCTCTGGCCCAGAGCTGATCTCCTGGGTCCGATATCCACCAAGAGACAACGACTGTATGGATGAAGAATCCATTGAAAGCAGCCCTGAAGCTGCAGGGGGCACATCAGTCGCTCTGTAGGGACGGCCCTAATGGGCCTGTCAGTCAAAAGGGAACGCCCAGTAGGCGTCAACTCTGGGCAGCACCCTTCAGTATCGTCTCCACCGTGTTCTGGAAAGTTCAGTTAGGCACGCGATGTGATTGGGTTAGAGCTTTATGTTTATTCATTTTGCTTGTTGCATATTACATTAGCTTCTGGAAACTTCTCCTGTCCTCTGCTCCCCATTGGTTGTACCCTGGTTTTCCCTCCCCTAAAATCCTGTTATTGGTCACCTGTCAGTTGTTTGTCATCCCTTGATTCGTTGATTGCAAACCACGCCCTGGGATTTGTTGCTGCATTTAAGTTGCCGTCCCATGCTCTCTGTGCTTCTTTTCGCTCCCCGTCTCCACTGCCTTCTCCCTGCGTTACTTCAATAAACGCTTTGCCTGCGGAAGAGGCCCTTCTCAGCTCCTTTATTCCCTCCACCTCTGCCTGCCGTCCTGGCGCTCAGCTCAGCCCTCACTACGCGGTGAGCTCGCTTCAGCCATTGACTATCTTGGGTCCTCGGCCCCGAATTGTCGGCTCCTACTCAGGGCCACCGGGCAGCCCAGAGTCCAGGAGACCCCGACATTAGGTATGAGCAGTGCATCCAATTCTGTATTGCCCTTGGGGCTGGTGTCTACACAGCACAAGGGTCCAAATTTATCCAGTGTAATGTGTTCATGCTGATATTGTTTTTTAAATGACCATACTGTTTGACAAGCTTATGAGACTGCAGCAGTAGAGAAAGAGATTAAATAAAGGTGTATGTTGACTAACATTCCCAAAGTTGAAATAATCTGTCACCCAGAATATTGCTTAAGATTCCCTCTTAAGAGATTTGGAACAATACTGAGGATCTCAGAACCATGGAGCACATGCATCTGTGTAACAGGGTTAATAAGAACATCTTAAAAGGTAATAATAAATAAGGGCATTACAAAAATTTCAGATATTTAATAAATGTTAATAAAAATTGTGCCACAAACAAATGGTATCATTAATGTATTTGTTGTCCTACATCAAGAGAGCCTTTAAAAGATAAAAAATTCAAGTTTATGGAATGTTCAGGTGGGATCCATATTTTTCTCCTGCTTTGTAATAAGGGTCAAAGGTAATAAAAAATTTAAAGAAACATCCTATACACCTTCTTACGAGAAGCCTTTTCTAATAGGACTATTTTCATTTATAAAAGTAAAATCTACTTCTTGTCAGACGTCAGAACTAGAAATTGATGCTAACTCAAAGAGATATACATTTTTACTTCAAAGTAATGTTAAAACAAGTCAGGGATTTACATTCTGTACTTAAATGCTTTTTCTTTTCCCCTACCGTGTCATTGTCTGCACCATCGTAGACTGTTTGGAGCTCTCAAATTTGCAGGGCAATGCACTCTTTCAATTGAACTTTATGAACTCATCAGGAAAGAAAACAAACACAAGGCAGAAGGGCTCAATCCCCTTCATAAAGGTTAGTCTAACATCCATTCACTTAATTCATGAGGTTTCTAGCTCACAATGAATTTGTTTCCTAACTCCAACTCGCAGTTTTTAATTTTCCACTCGTTAACTGAAATGCAAAGCTATGACCAAAATTGCAGCCTAGCTGAGGGTGAGAGTGCCTGTTCTTCCTCCTTATCAGGGTGCAGGCATCCCCTGTATGACACAGGGAGCCAGGAAAGCCTCAGCACTCCTGCTGAAAGCTTTTTATCGTAAGTTGACACATCCATGTCTTCCAGCTTGGAAGGTATGTCTACACCATTTCCGTAAGTTAGAGGATACCGAAGAAACTGCGTCACAATCAGCACACAGGAATAATGGCTGCAGGAGACAGAAAATTGCAGGTGACAGTGGCTGCATAATGACCTTCAGTCCTTCCTGGCCATCGTGTCCTGTACACGTTGCTGTCACATGGATCTGATGGTGCTGCTCCCTGCATATATCGAGCCTTAGCATGGGCTGTGCTCAGCCAAAACGTGAGCAGGAGCTGAATGAAGTCACGTGCACCAGTTCCTTATCATTGACCAAGAAATTGTGTACGTTTGACAGCGTAAGGAACAGACTGTTAATGTGGTAAATCAAAGCCAAACCTGTTCCACATAAATCCGAATACTTAACCATAGAGTGTACCATTCAGTACATTGCAACAGCAATAGTTTTTTGCTTTATTATTAATCATAGTGCCATAATATTTATTTTTAGCATGCTTTGTAATACACAAATTCATTTTACTACAGTATTTTATGAATTTAGGCCATTTAGTGTGCAATGTGATCTTTTGTTACAGCTTTTCATTTTTTGCCACAACTAGCTTAGACATAATTTGCATATTGATGAAATTTTCTAAAAGCAACAATATGTCTTAGAGGTCTACAAATGCACGTTGCTTAATACATTCGTTCTTGCAAATGAAAAAAATATAGTTTGTAAACATGTCAAATGTCTAGGGGTAAAAAAAAATACCCTAATTACCCTGCCCTCATATTGGTGACACCTGCAACTTGCTTGGAAAATACTCTAGCATTGGAGGCTTCTTTCAAAGGAAATCATTGCAAGTAGCAAAATGGAGAGATGTAAATGCATAAATTTTTCCATTCTTTGAAGTCAGAAAATGCTAGAGCACCCAACAAAACATTTTACTCAGATTCTTTGGGCTTAGGCGAAATGGTGTCGTGGGATGCAACCTACCTGAAGGTGTTGTTCAGATACAAGAAGACCTGGACTTTATTTGTCCCCATCTGATCAGTTAGCTAATTCTGGTATTCACTGGAAAAGGAAAGAATCGCAGGTAAGTGTTATGGGAGAGGACTACCTGAAAGCACTACATCTAGCCTACTACAATTGTTGAATTTTGGGTGGGAAAAATAAAAAAGTTAATCCCGCAGATGAACCACGAACACACACATAAATGGCTGTGAACAGTCACCCCTCAGTGCGACAACATCCACATCCATCCATCCGCCATGCAAAGGCTGTGCAAAAGGTTGAGTCTGGAGTTCCTACACAGAGAAACCATACACTAGCAAGGACTCAAATGTGTTCACTGATTGAATGCCCTGTTTCCTGAACTCTGTGGTGCTGGTTTTAGAAGAATTTTGAGGTGTTGATTTCTGTCAGTTTCTTTAAAACTATTGTCTCTCTGTGTGTGACAGAACAGTTATCTCTACCTACCTTCTGGACCAATCATGCTTGGGAAATAGCCTTTACATTTTATGTCAGAGGGCAGCATGATTCTCTCCTTGCTACCTCCCTGCTCTAAAATCCCCCACGAAAAACTGGCCAAGGGATGTTGCCTGGACAGAATATTGGAAAGACTCAGAGTGGTACACGCCTGCATGTCTCCATTTAATCTACAACCAATACATCCATGAAGTGATCCTGGGTTTCAAAAGGTGGTAAGAAAGCTGCTAAACACATGTTAAAAGAAGTGCAGTGTGGCTGAATTGCTGATCCTGAATTTCCTGTCAGGCACCTATCTGTTCAGGTTTAGTTATGAGGACTTTCCCTACACCCACACACCTTTTTTCACAATAACTTGCTGTTTTTGAGAACTGACAAGGATGTCAGTTCCATCTAGACAAATCAGCTCTTCCTAGTAGAGTATCTTAAACACTGGGCTAAATTGGACAATTTTGGCCACCGGGTAGTTGCAAGTACAAGATTCACAGGTCCAGATGGAAAATAAAAAATTACATAACCTTCCCTTTTGTAAGGAGCTTACCTTGTGTAAAGAATTCCTGATAGTGTGTGATCTTTGTTTTAGCAATTATAATGGAACATGCAGGAAGGGGGTCATATGTATCACTGCACAAACATGGCTGAGAACTAGTATATTTTTTCCCCTACTTTCTCTAACCAATGTTTATTCCCAGAGTACAGAATGGAATTAATGATTCTTTTTTGGAATCCAAAGAGGTCACATGGTAATTGTGACAACTTTTTTACACATTTTTCTCGAAGTCTAAGAAAGCAATTTCCTTTGCAATATTTCTTGCATCACTTCAATTATTAATCTCTAAAGATTGTTTTTCTTTGTAGAATATTTATGGAACTATATGGCATTAGCTGATGCTTTTTTCACTTCTGCAAAAATATGCAAGAATGATGTAAAGTATCAAAAACCAATCTGTTCAAGGTTATATCAAGATATGTCACTGTATCTGGTAAACTTATGTATCAGGTTAACATGAGCGGTACAACCATCCACCCTGGAGCTATTTTCCTAGGGATTTTCATAAATACCACTTTTTTCCTGGGATCTGATGTCAAGAGGTCAGCAGTGAGAAATTGGAGATCTGAATGACTCTAGCTACAGAAAGATACTCTCAGTTGTATGCTAATACCACTAAGGGTGGCATTTTATCAATTATCTGAAAACATACTGTAATCACAGTTCTGTTAAGTACAAAATATTTGTAAATAGCATCTGCATGAACTGTGTTTGAAAAACAATAGTGAGTGTCCGTACTAATTTTCTATTGGAATTAAATTGTTTTATTCTTGAAAAAGGACACCTAGATTTAACTTAAGTATCATCAACTTAACTGTAACATAATCCTGACAGTATATTAACATATATAAACAAAGTATTTTTTGCTGATAAAGACCATGCTACATAAAATGCAGACAGAATGATAGTTTAAAATAAAGGTATTAAACTAAAATGTCATGTACTGAGGCTCTAACTAACCAGTTGCCATGTTAGTCACTGCAGAATAAGAATAATAATGCCTTCAAACTATTTTCTCTTGTGAAATTTATTCTCTTCCCATTTATATAAGCATTTCTGAGATGGCCTTCAAATAATTTACTTCAGTTTGAATAAGCTATGGCTGAATGACGCCTATCCCTAACAGAGAAGTCTGTGGCCCATGGATTGTGGTGTATCATCACAGTTTTAGAGAGGATGATATTGTCTCCAGCAACAGATAACAGATAAGAATTTTTTATTTCCTTGGTTTGGAACAGAATACAGAAGATCTATATCTACATAAAATTACATAATAATAGACACATATTTATGCATAAAATTCAAGCAATAAGCTTGGTAAATACCAAGTAACAAAATAAATGTGTTCAAATGACATGAATAATATTAAGAATTACTAAAAGAATCACATTATCTTTGTGGCCTGTGTTAAATCTTTTCAGCATATGATAAGAACACACAATGGACAACAATTTAGTTGAAATATAATTAAGCATCTATACAAATTCTGATACAATCTAAAAGTTTGTAACTCTGATGCAAAATACTACTGCACACAACCAAATGCGTAACACCTCATGAAAGACAAAATATTTTTGTTGTGAGTAGTGGTGACCTAGCAAGGACACACCAGCTTTTTGTCTTATACTGATTTGAATCATCAATTAACAAAAACATTTGCAGAGTGATTGTGAAACATTCCCTGCATAAATTAACACATCTCTTACTGAATTTTAAGGAGACTACATGACAGTGCAAGCTCCCTATCAATTTTTTTTTTGCCAATTGCAAAAAAATTCCCATTTTATTCTGTGAAGATCCGCATTGTGAGGATTCTCATTTTGATGGATCTCTGAGTTCCTTTGTGGTGCATCTTTATTGTCCACTCCCCAAGAGCTTTCTTTGAAGACCTCCAAGAATTAGGCTGTTTCTGAGGATCTCTCAACTTGTAACATTGCTATATACTGAGGTAAATACACAGAAATTTAATGTTTACTATTACTGTTTCTACTTATAAAATCACCTTGTAGTTATTGACAGAACTGTAAAAGCCATCTTATTTCTACCTGCTTACAATGACATAAGATAATAATTGTATCAGCTGGAGAAGTTCTAAGCCTTCTGATTGCATTTCTTGGACTGCAAGAATGACTACTTGAAAGCCTAAATTAAACTTAAAGTTTTCCCTATTCATTCTTTCTGGGTTTAAGAGATACTTCTTTGAATGGTTGAATTCTTTCTTTCTTCTTTTCTTCTTTTGGGTCAATAAAAAAAGGGAGAAAAATCTTTCATTTCCCTTGCATATTGTCTTGCTGTTATCTCAGAAGAAAACTGATTTCTTTTCTCTTATGGGGCTCGTATGTTAACTGCTGATTCTTTACAGTATCTGGCTTGCACTTCATCTTTAATTTGCCACTTGAATGCTGACTTAAAATGTGATTTGAGTGGATTTAAGTTCCTACTAAGGATGAATGAATTTCAGAAGCACTCTGTTCTTTTTCCTTCCTTGATCTCCTTTATGTTATTTTGCACAGTCCTTTCTGCAGTTCTTTCAAATCTCTTCAGGTGACAAACACACGCTGTGGGTTTGTTCTCTGTGTATAAGCAATAAATTCCCAATATTTTTTGTGTTCTCCTAGTTAAACAAATATTCCAATGAAGCTAAATTTCTAGTAAGTTAACTTTTCATTTAATAGTCTTATCAGTTCACATTAAAAAAAACCACATGACCAAAATGTTTATGAACTCTTCAATAACAGGCTGAAATGTTAGTAGTGACGTGCATAAAGTGAAAAAAATTTTTTTTTTATAAATCTGGATCTTCTGAAAAGCACTTTCTAATAGAATTAGATAGAAGGGAATGATCTGCTGCTACAATGAAGTCTCCTTGACTTGGTTTTTGTTTGCAATTATGAGGCAACACTTAAATTACAGTATACTGACAGTACTGAATACATATGAAAAAATGTTTGTTTGTTTGTTTTTGTAGGAGTTGTTCTCTGTGCTGCAGTAAAGCAATTGTTTAGAGGAATTGAGATAACTTATGAACAGAATGACAAGGCAGATTATTATGAATGTTAGCAACACAACAATCAGATGGCACTTTACTTTGTGAAGTCATTGACCAAATTCAGTGACAATACAGCACTGGAAAGGACTATGTAGAATCAGTGTTAAATCTCTATTGTATTGTTTTGTTTTCGTGCTACATAAATCCACTGACATTTGAAAAATTATGTCAGCATAAAACTAGAGCAACAGAGAATTGTGTCCAGTTTTAACTGTTATTCCAACTTAATATTTTTTTTTTCTAAATTATTTTTCTGCAAAAACATAGAGAGTATCTTTCCTTAGAGAAAAGAGAAGGATTTGTTGCTGATATATATCATATCAGTCAACTGAACTGATGTATTAAGCATCCATTAGAGGAGATAAGGAATCTGTGATACATGACCCATCAGTATATACAAAGAAATATAAATACATGCACACATATGTTTGTAAGTTCCTTTCCACTCTTAAACTGACCCAAACTGCTGTCTTGTGACTGTATATAGAAACAATGACCTAGAGAAAAGGCAGACAAATTTATAGATTCCTGCTGTCTAATTCATGACTTGATAGCAGATCCAGGATACCACACAGGATTCCTTTGCAGTACAGGTTGGGAGGCAAAGAAGACAAGGAGGTACACTCTCTTCAAACAAAAGAAGCTGCAGATGCATCAACTCAGCAGGTCAACTGTTTCCTTTTGATATTGACTTTACTCACAGAGACATTAGCTGGATTAGTGGACATGGCATTACCTATAGCACTGCTAAAATAACAACCAGGAAAAAATGTGGGAATTATTTCATATTCATCAGTTTTATTTTACTCATGTTTTGTATCAAGGGTATGTTACCTTCAGATAGTAATAAGAGCAATATTTTTCCAAACTGGTACATCTCAGAGCAACAAAATGAGGAAATCTAATTTCAGTTTTGATTGTATGATCAAATGGAAAGTAATTATGAAACACGGGATGCCTTTCTTTTAATTTAGTTCTGGATGAACAAAATGTGCACAGAATAATTAACATTATAATGTTAACGAATTACTGTCCTGTTACTGAAAATCGGCATTAATTCATAAACTGCACTTGCATTACCCTAAGTTAAGTAAGTAATCCCATCAGTCAGCTTCTAGTTTTTACCAGATTCTGGTCAAATAATTGAAGATTTCAAAAATTTATGTGCCTATGTTTGAAATAATTGCCCTAATCATTATTTATTTTTAAAAAACATAGTATGTTTTCATTACAATGTCAGGCACTTTGGAGGCTGGAAATAAAAGAGCCAAGCAAGTTAGAATTCTAGATTTTTGCTTTTCCTGGTACTGTAATATCTTCACTTTGAGTACTTTCTTACTGGTATAAGTTATTAATGTTTTACAAAGTTTCAGCTTAGCTTTTTGTCTCTTGTGAGTAAAAAAAAAGGAACCTTATCTCATTTTGCGAAGACAATCTTACTTGATTGTGCATATCTAGCTTTGAAAAGAAGAAGGATCACAGAACAAATAATCAACTACTGTTATATGAGCTATTTTGTTTAACTTAGTCAATAGAGTTGAAGTGCCAATTGTTGAAGAAATTAATTTTTATTACCCTTATGATACATTTTAGAAAAACATCCCTATTGACAATTCACTTGTAAGTGCAAACTTGCACACTAAAAAGCCTGTTTTAGGGGTTGTGTATTTGTTGGGATTTTGCCTGGCCTTACCTCAATTTTCAGAATAGCTCTCCAGGAACTGTTACACAGAAGCAATATTTTATTAAACCAATACCTTAAAATTGCCAAACTTCCCAGTGAAGTCTGATCTTTGCTCCCTGTGCCTGCCCTCTCCTCCCTGCCTTCACAGCCTTTCTGCTGTCTCTTTTAGAAATTTAGGCCTGAGAACAAGCTAGAATTTAATTTCAGGTAGATATGATTGCAAAGTCTATTTCAAGACCTGAAAAACAAGAGGACGAATATGGGGTATATGATGTAAAACAGACACTACTCATGTCCTAGAAGAACTAAAGCTAATTTTATAGTTATTACTACACTAAATTCTCGGCATGCTTGTTAAATCAAGTTGAAGCAAAATGTAAGATTATGCTAAAAATTGTGTAATTGCTATTACAGCCAATGCTGATACACTAGATAATATTTTTTTTTTAATTGTTGGGAAGTTTTCTGAACGTTTTTGTTGTTGCTCTTCAGCTCTGTTTGTAGAAGGAACACAGGCATTTATGAATTTGGGTTTCTATAACATCATTCTGTGTTATTAGAATTAAATATACTGATGAATGAAGATACTTCAAAATATCGCTAACAAAATTCATTCAGACCTTTAGAAGTCCATTCACCTTCTTCAGGCCCAATGATCTGCTGTACCTTGCAGGAGTTGTCTTTCAGTAACAGAAACACATGTGTCATTTAACCTCTCAGCTTTACAGTAATAAATTCTATAAAATATATTTTAAGAATTCTATGATTTAAAAAAGCTACAAAAAATACAAGTCATCTCTTGATACAAATTAGGCTAAGTCACAAAGCAGGAAATAAAATATCAGGCATCTGTAAAGGAATGTAGGAGAAGCAAAGAATGAATCAACACTTGATCAAATCAGTCTGACTACAAATAACAAACAAGATATATCTATTTGTCTTAGTATAGAATACACTTCTATTCATGAGAGTGGAACAAAAGAGGAACCCCAATTCTGGTTGCAAATTTCGTCTCATGTAAATATTCCCACCTGGCAGATTCCCTAAGAATGTAATTAGAAAGTTACCTTTTTTTACCAGTGTTAGGCAATCCTTTATTTTATTATTTGTATCAAAGTATTTATAGCAATTACCTATATCCATTTATTTACTTATCATTTATTGACATTGAAATTGTTTTTTATTCCCTTTATTATAGTTAACTTCAGTTAAGATGATATTTCAAAGACTATTTTGAAAACTATTTTTTCTCTTCATCAGGATCACTTGTTTTCCAAATCTGGCCCGAGGTCCACATAGTCCAGCTGAAAAATTTCAGTTCAACTCAAAAATTTAAAAGTCTTAGTTTTAGAAAGAAAACATTTTAGATTAAAATTTAAATTGCAATTTTTTCTTCAATATTTAATAATTTCTTTAGATAGAGGAAAAAGAGATGCATACATTTATAATAGATTGTAACCATAATTTAAAAAGTCCAAAGGGAGGAAAGAAGTTTTGTGGCTATTCATCTTTAAATCAGCTCAATAGTGAGAGATGTCTTGCCCAGTGAAAAGAGAACTCTGAAAGCAAGATCTACAGACAGGCAGTTCTGCAAGAGCATCATCTCAAAGCCAGAGGAACCTGGCATCAGAACAAGGCTGCTCTTTTATTATCACTTACACAGACTTGTCCTACCACATGGAAAACAAGTACACATACCATCTTCTCAAAGCTGAATCAGTGACCTATGAAATATCTGAAAAACAGAACATATAACCCTCTCCATCTCCAAGTCTGAGAGGACCCTGTGGTTAACCTCCAAATATGTGCACTTTTGATGTAGCAAAAATTAGAAGATTCATTAAGTTTTTCCAGTTTTGTTGACTAAATCATATACCACATCTGACACAAATTCCAAGGCTAATTCTTCTTGCTTATAGAGTTTCATTTTAAGCAGATAAATGTTTTACAAAATCTCTCAAAATCAAATACTCTTTGACATGAACAACCTGCAGACTCAAAGTTAGGAATCGTGCTCAGGAAACATTAAAACAGCATCAGTGTGATATTATACCTACATCACATGTAGATAAAAGGCATGATGTTATTAAAATAATCAGGAGCACAGAGAGGCTATATTTTCCTCCATTTCTCCCAAAACAAGTAAAAGGGTGTCCATATGAAAGGAGAAGTCAGGTTAGGACAAAGCAGTGCAGAAGACTCTCCTCAAAATGTGTGGTAAAGCTAAGGAACTCCTTGCTGGAGGAAGATGCAAATGTTAAAATTTGACAACACAAAAGGGGAGCTAGGTAATCTGTCAAAAAAAAGAATGCCAGTAGAATCCCTACATGTAACCAGAATGATTTGACTATATAAGAGTACTGGGGAAAAAATCATTTATGTTCATCTTGTTTCACTATACTGAGTTACGCATCACTTTGTTTGCTATCAGAAACAAGTTAGATGGACCATTACAGTGATGCATTGTGTTTACCACTAAATTTTTAACAAGATGCTGAACCCAAAACATCACCATCTTGGAGAATTCTCACCTGTCTAAATATCAAACCTAATGGTTCACTGTGGATTAGACTATCTCTGAAAAATTGCAGGCTTATCTTCTCTCCATCTAAAGTTCTTTTCTCCTTAGAGCTATTTTAATACAACAGATAAGTCAGTCCATAGCTTTAATTTGTTTAGGTCTCAGACTAATAAAACAAATACAGAGATTAATAGAAGTGGCGGAAAACAACTTTGCTACTAATCATCAGCACTGAGATCATCATCTACTGATCATCCTATCATCAGCACTGAGAAGGGCCACACTTGCAGGTTCTAGGCAGTGCGTGTTTATAACCTTTGTCTTCTCGAGTTTCATTGTTCCCAACTTCACTGGATCAGATCCAGAGATCTTGCTAACAATGTTCTGAAGAATGAAGTGTTTTAAAGCAATTGTTAATAAAGTTTGCAGCTGACATGAAATTAACCCCCCCTTGCCCATGTTGAGGTCATTCTCAGCCCAAATTTTCCTGTGTTCTAATGGTCCTTCTCTTTTTCCTTCAGTCCCATTGCTCCTCGAAGTTGGATGAAATAAAAAAAACAAACAAAACAAATAGAAAACAATACCATAATGTCACATTTCAGTCAAATAATTAAAATTTTCAAGTTTGTTTATCACAAAGCATTTACATTTCTGCAAACAGTATCAGACTCCAAGTGATATATTTTAGCAACTTGTGGTGAACCAAACACAAACTTTATAATAAATATATGTTTAGTTTAATAATAATATAAGGGTTCATTTTATGCTAGTCAGAAATCTCATCTGGAAAAAGAAAAAGAAAGTTTTCAAATTAGTTCAGTGTTAAAATACTTTATAAATGTATGTACACACATATATATATATATCACAGAGTAAAAATATTTCTTGAGCATTAGTATTGGGAATTTGTATCGGCTATACACTATAATCACCAGTTTGTGCAAGTAAGGTCTCTAACCTATTAGTTTTGGTGGTGGGTAGCCATATATTTCCTTTCTATACTTTCATGTTGTTTTCTTGTCTTTCGTCTGCTAAAACAAATGATAAAAAGACAGGGCATTATTTTCATAATACTGTGAAGCACATTGGTACTGACTTTCTGTAAATATCATATTCTACATTCACACACCTCATGCAAAGATAACTCAGATTCTCGATCTATGGAAATAAAAGTGCTCTGGCACTGCTGTCTTTAAATTGACTGTCAAATGGGCTTGTCTACTCTCTGGAGATCTAATTAGACTTGCAGTGTTTTATTCAACATTCCTATGGGGATGGGAGCTACACAGCATCTTCTGCTTATGCTACTGATGTCGCTGCTCTTCTGTTTCAGAAATGGTTTTGTCATAAGTGGGATTACCTCTCCCTCTATAAAAGAAATTTTCATTACTTTTATTACTTTATATGAGCTGATGAAACTGTGTTTTCTAATGCATAGCCAATTGATGTTTTAATACATCTGTGTATATTAAAAAGACACCAGAGAAAAGTACAAAGAAGGAAAACATATCCATTTTAAAAGTATCTCTCAAGATACAAAAAAAATTTCCACCTATCACTATGGAATTAGATTGAAAGTTAGATGTAAACAATTTTTTGAGTGGCAGACTTTTTTTTGCTTTTCTTCTTTTTATGTTCAGAGTCTTACATGTATTAAGTATAACATTTGGTCATGCTATCCAGTCTTCTGAAAAGCACAAAAAATGAGCAAGTGACAAAATAAAACTTGCTTTCAGCTTGTTCTCAGCTTTGTGATATACCACAGAAAGAATCAAAAAAAGACAGGTCATCAACCAAGAACTGTGGGAGAGAAAGGAATGCATGGTATTTGTAGTAGTAAAACTAAGAAACTTGTTTCGCCTGAGAAAAATCAATTCAATGGGAAGAACACATGAGATATCTCCAGCAAGATATTTTTAATAGACTATTAGCTATCTTAAAAAGGGCACAGGAGCAGTCTTTTTGACCTCTTGTGACCTGTTCTTCTGTAAACTTTGACTGGTGTGTAGCCACAACACAGAGACAAAATGCAAAAAACTACTTTAGAGACAATATTTTGTGGTTCAGAATCTAGGCATAATTAAGGCCCTGTGTATTTTCAATACTAAGACTCTTCCTGTCTTTACATAATTCCATGACTAATTAAAAAAGTGAAAAACAGTAAGCATCCTCATCTTCTTTCTTCCTCTTTTTTTTTTTCTTTTTATTCCCCGGAAGGTTGCAGTATTGGCATTGCATTTTCCAGTGCATGAAGGACATCTCTTTGAGGACAGCAGAGCTTTACACAGCCCTTAATAACTTCTGTGGAGGCCTTTTTTAACATGCTCCTAGGTGGATTTCATAAGAACCAGCTGAGCCTTAGCAGAAAAAGACATAGCTTTTATGGACTTCACATAACATGTAGTTTGAAAGTTAATGAAGTATCTTCAAAAAGGGCAAAAGCACCTTGCTTACGTCTGTTTGGTTTAACAAATAAGTGATTTCTTGTTTCCAATATCATTACTTCTTGCTAATGCCAGATTTCTCAAATTAAAATATGATATTCTGGGCTGTAAGAAAGAGAATGAGCAATTTGGAACCAACATTGGTCTATACCAGTTTGACTAATCATAGGCTGCAGCCCTTATACAGCTTTTGCAAATGTCTTTTTGACACTAAGCAGAGTGTTTTGCATCCAATTGGGAATTCCGTAACCTTGGAATTTGCAGACACATTAATAAAAATGTACCTGATTATACAATGAGCAACAGTGGGAGTCCAGATTGACAAGAAGAGAATACCTAAACAGTAGAAACTCAATAGACTGGAAACCTGGAACAACATATTTCTCCAGTAGATGCAGAGTGCTACACATTTTACAACATTTCTGTGAAATTTCTTGAGTTCAATGGCACAATGAATATACTTTATATGACTGTGAATTAACATCCTAAAAATTTTAGAACAAGACTACAGTTTCTTTCCTTTTCCTCTTTGTTTTTTTTAAATGTTTCTTTCTGAAGCAGACATCAGACCTTCTATGATAATAGAATGAGGAAAAGAGGGAGAAAAATTTTAAAATAAGTGAGCAGAATTGACCATTGGATGTCAAACAATTTTTAATAGGTTGTTTTGTTTTTCCATACAGCAAAATAAGATGCTGTTTGTTGGGTTTTTTTCTAAAATAGAGAAGGGTGAGATCTTTTTTGTTGATTTGTTTGTTCTATAACGGCCATTGGTTGATCAACAGCATACCCACCCATGAATTTTGATATTTAGCACACTGGTATAGACTACATGTTTCTGCTGCATATCTGATCAAATCAGAAAAGAAGAACAGCAGACCAGCAAGCCAAAGTCATTAAAAAACTCAAAGGTAGTAAAAATTATGAACTGGGCAGTAATTAGCCATACATAATTTAAAACACAGAAGTACTGGATCATGACATCATTTCACACATTTTTGACCTTTTGTCCAATTACGCTTTCGTGGCTGCTTAAACCACGATGTCTGGTGTAGCATAACAAGCTTGAAAGCTGCTGACCTTTGCCTTAGAGCATACCCTTCTCCTCCTGCTTGCTTACTCACCACATTTCTCATGCTTGAAACTGAAATTCTTTTTTACTGTGAACACGAAGTCCAATAGTATGTTATTATGAAACCACTGCAGGCAGCTAACAAACAAATACTTGTTAGGTTGGCCCCTCCAGAAAATCTATCTGTAGCTATTTAAACTGTATGAAAAAACAACAGATGCATGTGCACTTGTATTCACCAATTAGAATCCTTCATCTCATGTAAGAAACAATCTCACTTTTCTATAGAAAGGTCACTGCAGGCAGGAAGAGATGTTTGCCAGAAAGAACTTTGATCACAGTCCTCAAGATCTATTCTAGGAATGGCGAAATAAGGCTGGCAAGCTTAAGACATAACATATTTCAGACACTGCAGGTACTGGTCTTTGTCATTTTGTGATATGTTTTGTGCCGCTGCTGCCAAAACTATTTCGTGTGAAACAAGTATAAATTCTCTTGTACTGAATAAATCATTGTGAGAAGAGTATGGATCTTTTTCCATAGCATGTAAAGGAAAATAACAATGTTAAGATAAACACACTGTTGGTCGGTAGGTGTACTGACATCTTGTCAGGCTCAATTCAGGTCCTGTGTTGACTAATAAGTACCTGCCTACAGTTATTAAGTCTGAACACAAGAATTCTGGTTGCTGCTAGTGCTGCTCTTCCTCTAAAATACTTCAAACAGGAAAATATTTGTTGTCTGTATGGCAAATAATCCAATTACTTATGAGTCCTAGAAAAGGTCACAGAAATAATTTGGCCTCTATCTTATTTTCGCATTTTTCCTTTCTCTCTTTCCTCTCTAGCAAATAAGTGGGGAGACTATTGCCAACATTTCTGAAACAGGATAGCAGGCTTACTTTTATGTGCACCTACAAGGACTTTATTGCAGGCAGCTGAAGTCGAAACCAGGAAGAAAAATAGTCACTTTGAACAATATTTCTTATTTCACTTACAGTGCTTATTAGGCAAAGATGTTCCCTAATTAATACAACAGACAAAAGTGAAGTATATGCTTCTATTTTTTTGTGTTCTAGACCCATGTGTTTTTCCCTTAGAACACGTTGTACTACCCCTGTTGATATCAAAAGCATACCACAGCTCATTTAGTCAAAATACAGCTGGGATTATTATATAATCATAAAAAGCATGACAGTACCCAAAAAAAGAAACAGCCAAATTAAATTGTGTAAGGTGGAACGGAAATTCTGATACCTTAATGAATGTTATGTCTACTTGAGCTAGTAAAACCCTCTGCTGTCAACTGCAGTGCATTAAGGGCACTCCTGGAGCAATGTATTTTCTTTCTTGAGACCCTGAACTTTGAAAATTATCTAAGATGCAGTGTGTCTTAACTGTGAACAGTGGTGAGATATGCTTGAAAATGCACTCCTGATCCAAACTGAGATATTAATGAAGGCAAAATTTGAAGTAGTCTGCAATTCTAACATCTCCCACCAATTTTAGATAGCTATATTTTGAACATGATAAAGAACTCAACCATTTACTGTGTAGGAAGTAAAAGAATTTTTCCTTTCCAAGTAATTAAATGGGATTAATTTTGTAGGAGTTTGCTCATTATGTTAAGAATCTCAACATCTAATCATTTGCATATATTTTAGTGCCATCAAAATAAAGAAAAAATACATCATACTTTGGGCGCATTGTGCTGGAATTTGACACAGGTCTGTTGTGAGCTTGAGAGAAGAGTTCAAACTAGGCTATCCATTTAGGAAAAAATTGAATTATATTGACATGATCTCAGATAAGAAAAAGAGGGCAGAAATGACAGAAATTACTTAAAACTTTCACCTCTATCATGCTCAGCTTCACTTCCACTACAGAAACTACCCAGAAAGCAAGTTACAGAGGAGGTGAAATGGATATCTTTCACTGAGCTGCACCTTAAAAAAAGGGATGAAATTGACCTCAATGTTCTGGGACAGTGACTATGGTCCCACAGAAGAACTGTAGTAATCCATACATTTTTTCCTCCACTTACTGCGCTTGACTCTGTGCACATTGTAATATCACAGTCTAACTCTGAATACCATTACTTTGCATCTGCCTCACCTCACAGACTGAAGAAATCTCAGCAAATTCAACGCTACCAAAATCAAGAATATGAAATATCAAAAATTACTGTCTCCATAACACAGAATATTTTCATTTCTGACTGGAGCTCACAGAGGAACATAACTCATGAATCTTTTAATTTTTTATAACTGTCCTTGCTGACATTTTCCCACATACAATGATGACATCGAAGTGAAATCTTTTAAATGACCCCAAAATAATGTAAATGTGATTTGATTTTAAAGCTTCTTACAATTTTTTTTCAGCTAAACTAATTACCATTTTTACTAGTATTTTGATGCAAGTATCATGGCTGACAATAACAAGTTGGATCAGAACCTTATGCACAATTTATATTAAACATTTGCTGATTAGGTCAGCTTAATAAATATATAAATCAATTCAAATATAATATAGATGGCACAAATAAGAGTTCCCAAATCTTTGTTCACAACTGGTAAATGATAGTTTTTTCTATTTTCTTCAAATAGCAAATTTTCATTCTCCAAATGATTGTCCAACATCCTACTAAGGTGGAAAGGAAGACTATTATTCAATGAATAATAATTGACTAAAGTGACATATCAAGGTAATCAGTAAAAATACCACTAATCAGATTGAAACTTGACTTAATTAAGTACTGTACTAAATGATTTTGCCTTTCAAACTGTTATTGCAAACAAAGCATAGTGTTGAACGGATTTTCTTCCATAGCATTCCCCAAAATATACAAGGGGTTTATAGCTAAGATCAAGCCTTAAAATTGTCTGCAAAGTTACAAACAAACTAGCTGATGTATGATATTCATAAATAGATCCCAAGAAGTGGTACAAAAATAATTATTAAACTGGCTAAAAACTGAGTAACATAACAAAAATACTGCATCCCACACAAATGCACATTGCCAACATTTTACATTTTTTGTTCCTTTTAATTGGGGAGAGATGGTAAGAAAAATGTGTGTTCATAGTATGGGCACTGTCCTTTGAAATTTATTTAGAGCAGATATGGTTAAGTAAGGCATAGGTTATTCAAAAGCTAAGTCATCTTCAGAGTTTGGCACTGGAGTAGCTCCTTCATTTGAGTTTAATTATGTAACATTAAAGGAGAGTGGTAGAAGAGTCCAGCTGATTGAATTTAGGAGAAGTCACATAGTTGAACTACCACTCATTACTTTTTGAGTGTATTATCATGTTAACGAACACAAAAAGCAGATATTATTTCGTAGAAATTAAGGCAGGCTTTAGCTTTACTTGATGCTAATTACATGTGATAGAAACATCCGAGTTTTGGCAGGCGTTAATTTTCTTCCGAATAGCTGGTACAGTGCTGTGGTTTGGATTCAGTATGAGAATACTGAATGTTGTTTGTTGATGTTTTGATTACTGATGGTTTTGTTGTTGCTAGCTAGCGCTAACACTAAGCCAAGGATTTTTTCTGTTTCTGTGTTCTGCCAGCCATCAGGTGCACAAGAAGCTAGAAGAGAGCTCATCCTTGACAGCTGACCCAACCTGGTCGATGGGATATTCTGTACCACAGGACATCATGCCTGGTGTATAAATAGGGGGAAGTTGGCTGGGACCTGCTGTTCACTGCTGGGAGATGGGCTAGGCATTGGTCAGCAGGAGGTGAGCAGCTGAGCCGTACATCACTTCTCTTTCTTGGGTTTTATTTCTCTTTTTCTGCTTTTCATTCCAAGTAGGAGTATTGGTAGTAGTAGTACTTTTATTATGACTAGTTTATTTCATTTTGTTTAAAATAGTAAACTGTTCTTATCTCAACCCATGAAGTTTACCTTTCCTTTCCAACTCTGCTGCATTGGACGATAGTGGGAGTGAGTACTTAGCTGCTGGCTAGGATTAAACCATTACATGTATAAATATACACGCACACCTTTAAGAAAACTAATGCAATGTACTGTCACAAGAAATACTGTTTCAAATAAAAACAGATTCTTCTTGAAGATTTGTTAATAACAGATGGATATCGTGAAGTTTTGTTGGTTTGTTGTTTGTTTTTTGTGGTTTTTTGTCAAGTTAATGAGCATTTGAAACTATTACTAGGCCAAACTTCAGTATCATTTAAAGTACAGATGTTCCAGCAGCACTATCACCGTATGTAAAGTAAAAATTCTTGCTCCAAAGAATGAAGTGAAGAACACCTGAACCAGTCAGAAATGAAATATGTACCTTCCTATTTTTAAAGCACAATCCAATTCCCTATCAAAACTGGACTAGCTATTGCAGGTTTGGGCTCACCTGTCCACGAACAAAACCAGAGCAGCTTAGACACAGGCTTGCTTTGTGCACATTGGAAATATTAAAGCATTCATTGTCTATATTATAGCTGATAAATCAATACTCAAGCTAACAGCTCATTAAACACCCACATGTTGATTTATTCAATGCTGAACAACATACGAACCTACCATATTTTTCTAGAACTGTCACTATATGAGAGTAATTCAGTGTTATGACTCAAATCCAAGCAATGTTATTTAATATCAGACAAAAATATATGGTTCTACAGCTACTAGACATGAATCAGTTTGAATCTCAAATCCACTGTGGTATAAAACAATAAAAAAACAATAAATGAAAAAATAATTGAAAAAATGCTAATCATTATTTGGGCAATGACATTTCAAAGCTGTGTCAGACAAAATGTTCAATGTCATCAGATGCATGAAGAAATTCCAGTATTTCTCATGTACAGTGTCTTAAGTTTAGAAGACTTGGGTTTTTTTAAAGAGAAAACAATACACACAGTCCAAAGTTATTCTAAAATTCCTCTATTTAACTATGGTTATAGTTTGTCTTGTAAAAGAATAGTGATTTTTTGGGTAGTGACTGGGAAGATAGAACTACTAAATACTTGATTTTCTTTTTATAATTCTGCTGTGCAGCTCTGACAATGCCTTAAGCCCTCTGGCCTACCCTGCATGCAAAACAAGGGTGACTCCAGTCAACACTAGGTATCTTCCCTTTTCAATCCAGAGTAAAAAAGCCCTTACTTTTCCTCCTACAAAAACTCGTTTTCAAAGTTTGGCTTGACAAAAGCTGCAAATCCATCCACGGGATTTCCATGCATACAATAAGTCAATACTTAGAACTACATGATCATCAGCCTTTCCTACTCACTGACATTTTGCCTACTGAAATGTCTCCTTATTTCCCAAGATCTGGGAGATGGATCTAATCCATCTACTGTTATGGAAAGTTCCTTATAAGTTAAACAGCAAACAAGTACAATTATCTCTCCATATATTCATCCTTTCATTTCATCTTTAATTCCTAAATCCATTTATTTACTATTCTCCTTGTTTTATTGCTCCAGTATGTTTAACTAAACCACAAATAAATAAATTATATATTTTGTAAAAAGGGGTTTTTTTTGTCCATAAATTTATAAATTTTAATATATATTACTTCAAGAAAAGTTGGCAGTGATTAATAAGTATAACATAAATAAGAAATAAAAAATAAAACATAAAAATTAACTATGGACTGGGAAGTAGATTTCAAACAATTATCTGCACCAGAAGTGAAAGGCAGAGCAGATGTATGTGCTCATCATTAGTCCTACAAAACTTGTGTTACACATTTTTTTTACTTATTTTTGATATAAATTTTATATTTGCTCCATTGTAAAAACATGAGAAAAACCTTTTACTAGACCTTTTTGTCTTTTTTGTTCAGTGCATTATGTTTATTGTTAGCTTTCTTTTCCTTTTATTTATCATGAAGTTACTACATAAATTACCACAATTTCATGTTTTATGTTGCTTTTCAGACATATTCTACAGAAAATATACTAACATTTTTTTCTGTAAATGCCGTGCCAAAATAGAGTACATAGATGATGCCAAGGATAACACATGTTCACTAGTCAGATTCTAAAATGTCTTATTGATTGCATGAACTTTACTATCTTAAGTAGCTCACAGAACTATTCCAGTAAGGAAAGGCATGGCCTTAACTATGCAGTAATTAGACTGTTATAATAATATATTGTAGTCCTTAAATTATTTTCTTACAGTTAACTTAATGATTATGCAGTGAGATTTGATTACATTGATACATAGATAAATGTAAAACCTTTCTAAATTTATACTTAATAATATGTCTACTAGCACAAGCAAATTGCTCAGTGGAGTATCAGCTAAGTTAAAAGGAGTCCTGATTTGAAATAGAGACTTAAACATTTATTATTATGCTACTCAATTACTGTGCGTTACTGAAGAGAAATGCATCAACATATTCATCTAATAAATGGAATGAGCCTTCCACTTAACCTGATGGCAATTATTTTTGAAATTTATACTCTTCTGTCACAAGATACCAATTCCAGGAAATTAATAGACCATCTACTTCTAGCTGGCTTATATATATAACTGTTAGGGACTGGCACTGCTTCAACAAGCAGGCAGCACCGCATTGATTGACTTTGACAGGTGTTGCTTGTGGACGAAATGGGAAAATTAACTAAAGGACTCAATGAGGAACTTGTTATATTATGCAGTCTGACTGTTCTTATTTGTCTTTTGTGTTTTCCTTTTAGATGTTTTTTAAATTATAGAAATGCATCGTATCTACTGGCAAACTACCAAGTCCTTTTTTTTCATTAAGCAAGAAATACTTAGTTTCTTACATCTCTGAGTTTTGTCACAAATTTGTTTTCTTCTATGTGCTTGTGTTACAAACACATCACAAATATGTGTTTTTATAACTATTTTCAACTTCTTGTTGAATTTTTTCATGGTGAAAAAGATATAAAGCTGGAATTATGTTTGCACTTCTTATATGTAGTACTTTCTATTCATGAAAATGAATGGGATGTTTTATTTTTGGAAAATGCTGGAGCAGAATAGGAGACAGGTAGCTTTCAGATTGGATATATGCTTTCCAGTAATAGAAGTAGATAAACAGATGAAGGTTTTTCATGGGAACCCATCTAGTTGGCCCATAAAGTCATCTGCTAGAAGCTTTGAATGCTTTTGAAAAAAGTATCGAAGAAAAATTAAACAATTTTGACTGATCCTGTAATTTTGTGGCATTGTTTTTAATTCTATACCATCAAGGAACTTAAATATCCTTGACTAAGCTGATCATCAAGAACCCATGTGACAGCATATATATCGTGTTGGCACTAAAATTACATTTTATAAATAAATCACTTTGTGGAGCATGTGTTTTCTGTATACTTCCTAGTCACATGATATGGCGCTATTATATATAAGGACTTTTTAATTTCTGTATCACTGAGGTTATATAGACAAGGAAGTGAGACATTATTGGCTTCATATTATTTTCACATTCACATTTAAGTCTTACATATGTAGTGGAATGGGAAAACATTTTGTATCAGCTTGTCTGGATCTGCCTCAGATATGGTAATTCTTTTCAGAATCTCTAAGCACTTAGTGAAGTCAACACTTCACAAAAATTTTTGTAGGAAAAACATGTTTTGCTACTTTTTTTTATAACTTAAAGAAAAATAATGTTAATATTTACCTCGGAGAGGCAAGGAATTCAGGACAAGCTATGTACTTGGAAATAATATATTTTACTAGAATAATTTGGTATAGTTGGAAATGTTTTTTCTGCCATTCCTTCTTCAGATCTGAAATAGAATCTGCAAACCTTAAAGTTCAATAGAAGTGAAGGTCAAGAGTGTAGGCGTTAAGTTAAAGATGGAGCAAATAAATGTCTGCTGGTAGTTTGTGCAACAAAATGTGCAAAAAAGGGTGCGACAAGAAACTTGATTATCTTACAGGCAACAGACAGAAACACATAGTTCAGAACACTTGGAATAAAATGGAGTGTGGGGGGAAAAGGTGGGGAACATTAATATGCAATAAAAGCAAATATGATAAGAATTTACTGTCTTATAAAAGATCATTAATGTGCCGTAAAAATAATAATGTCTGCTGCATACATAGATCAAACCATTTCAAAATAAGCAAAACAGACTTTACCATTTCAACACTGTCTTACTGTGCTGTTTCTAGCAGTTGAAAACTGCTACAAGTTTAGGTGTAATGAAAGTTTGTTACGTCCAACAGCAGTAAAATGGGACCTCAACAAATGGGGTGATCACATAAACACAAAAGTACAAGCCTTCCTATTCAATGCAAAACGTACTTCACACACTGTGTAGGTAAGGATGTATTTTCCACAGTACCTCTCTTCTAAACCTGAGATTATTTACTGCTGCAATTCAGCAACCCCTTTTTCCTTTTTCATTATGTTTAGTTCTGGGCCCCTCATTACAAGACAGACTGGAGTGATGGAGTGAGTCCAGGAAAGGGCAACGGAGTAGGTGAAGGGTCTGGATCTGGAGCACACATCCGGTGAGGAGCAGCTGAGGAAGCTGTTTTAGTGTAGCCTGGAGAAAAGGAGTCTCAGGGGAGTGTCTACGATACTAAACAAAGTTGTAGCAAATTGGGGGAAAATCTCTTCTCCTAGGTGAGACGTGACTCTTCTCCCAATGTCATGATGAGAGAAAATGTCCTTAAGTTATGTCAGAGGAGGTTTACATTGGATATTAGGAAAAAAATTCATCACTGATAGGGTTGTCAGGTATTGTAACAAGCTGTCCAGGAAAGTAGCTGAGTCACCATCCCTGGAGGTATTTAAAAGATGTGTGAACGTGGTACTGAGGGACAGGGTGTATAGTAAACTTGACAGTGTTAAGTTTATAGTTAGACTTGGTTAAAAGTCTTTTCTAACCTAAATGATTCTATGACTCTGCTTTGGCACTGAAGTAGTCTTGAAAAGAGGGGGCTATAAGATTTGTTTCACACCTATTTTACATTCAGATAAGTACTCCAAGAAGAAAAACATATCTTAGTACTATCTATGTTCATTGTCATGTGTTATAAGCTCTAAGCATATTGCATGTTTTAATGTGGTCTGTAGAAACACACAGTTTGGAAATAAAACAATAAAAAAATAGAACAGCTGACAGAACTACTTCCAAATGTAAGTAGGTCTAATGGAAGAAATAGAGGACTAAGGTCTTGAAATGTAAATTTGAAGAGATACCAATTTTGTAATTAGATCTCTATCTGAATGACACAGGTGCTTGAATAAGACTGTTAATAAAAAAAAAAAAAAAGAAGTTAAATTTCAATAATGAGAGAAAGACATTAGGTCTGCAAGAGATAAAGACACTAGGTCAGTAATTACAGCTATTAGAACTAAATTGGTTGAGCCATCCAAACCACAGCAAAAACTCTTTGATAGACTGTTGGATATCCTGGAAGGTAATGTGTGACACTAGGAAACTTTGCTATGGATCTCTAAATTAAAAAATCAGCAATCATCTAATGCATTATCTGACAATATTAGTCTCTCATAGACATCTATCATCAGTGAATTAATGAGCTAGAAGAATAATAGTAGAAACTAAAGATACTAGAGCCTCAGAGAGATCTTTGTTTTCTGAATATTAGCAAGTAGACTGGTGGAAAAAAAGCAACCTGACAGATCGAAGTAGTTTGTAGTGAGATCTCTACAACTAGAGATAATGTTCAGCACTCCATGATGCAGCTTTGCTTTGGACCATTTTATTTAATTTCAATATGTTCCCACTATGCCTGTGTTCCAGGCGTATTCAGGCATCACCCATTTGTTCAGACTATTGCTGCTGCATTTTAAGGTGGAAATTATTTAGTACATATTTAAGTTTCCTCAAAAGGTAATGTATTTCACAAGCACCAAAATCACTTTGCGAGCAGCATACAGTGAGGGGTACAATGGTGGAAACCAGGGTACTACTGCAGGCTAAAACAGGAGAACCAGCTTATACAGTGCAAGAACTTCATTTTTATTTGACAATTAAGCGGAAAATTTAGCTGAGGGAGTAGATTAGAATAAATCCAATGCATATATTCTGTTATTTAGAAGTCAGATGGTGGTCAAAGATGCAGATGAAGTGAAGTCAGCTTCCTAGAGAAACACATATGTAGTGCAGTGGTAGGTGATGGTCTCTAACTCCCAGCCTAAGACTCAACTTTCTATGCTGCGGTTCCTTTTCAGCTAAAGAAAAGAGACCTGCCATGCAAGGGGATGCATCAGGGAGCAAGAACAGGCAAATTAACCTGAAAGCCATGTTGATGGCAATAGTATGTTTTTTGGTAGTTCTGAATGGAAGCTTGTGAGTTCTCCATTTAGGTTTCACATGGCACATGGCTCACTCGAGACACTGCACTTGTATTATACACTACAAGAGAGCACTTCTTGAGAAGCTTTGATAAATGATAATTAAGCTGCAGGCATGAAGTCAGCTGTGTATTACAAGGATAAGTGAATAGAATGTATGAAAGAAGGAAAAGCAAAGTCATCCCTGTTCTTACAAACCAGTATAATCACACATCCTCAAAATACTCTCGTTTGGAGACCCATAGTATAAATCCCCACTGACTACCCTTTATTGCTCATATATGCTTTTGTTCCCAGTTTTCCTGTATCCTTTTTGCCATGTCTTCATCACACATGCTTTAACTCCCTATCCAAACCTCCTCCTCTCTTTCTGCAATTTCCAGGACATGACTTTTTCTATTGTCACATTTGGCCCTTAGTATTCGATTTCTCTGTCAGTGCCCCAGGAAAGCCAAGATTCCTGTACCCAACCCGTCTGTCAGTTAGGGGGACCCTTTCNAAAAATTAAACAATTTTGACTGATCCTGTAATTTTGTGGCATTGTTTTTAATTCTATACCATCAAGGAACTTAAATATCCTTGACTAAGCTGATCATCAAGAACCCATGTGACAGCATATATATCGTGTTGGCACTAAAATTACATTTTATAAATAAATCACTTTGTGGAGCATGTGTTTTCTGTATACTTCCTAGTCACATGATATGGCGCTATTATATATAAGGACTTTTTAATTTCTGTATCACTGAGGTTATATAGACAAGGAAGTGAGACATTATTGGCTTCATATTATTTTCACATTCACATTTAAGTCTTACATATGTAGTGGAATGGGAAAACATTTTGTATCAGCTTGTCTGTATCTGCCTCAGATATGGTAATTCTTTTCAGAATCTCTAAGCACTTAGTGAAGTCAACACTTCACAAAAATTTTTGTAGGAAAAACATGTTTTGCTACTTTTTTTTATAACTTAAAGAAAAATAATGTTAATATTTACCTCGGAGAGGCAAGGAATTCAGGACAAGCTATGTACTTGGAAATAATATATTTTACTAGAATAATTTGGTATAGTTGGAAATGTTTTTTCTGCCATTCCTTCTTCAGATCTGAAATAGAATCTGCAAACCTTAAAGTTCAATAGAAGTGAAGGTCAAGAGTGTAGGCGTTAAGTTAAAGATGGAGCAAATAAATGTCTGCTGGTAGTTTGTGCAACAAAATGTGCAAAAAAGGGTGCGACAAGAAACTTGATTATCTTACAGGCAACAGACAGAAACACATAGTTCAGAACACTTGGAATAAAATGGAGTGTGGGGGGAAAAGGTGGGGAACATTAATATGCAATAAAAGCAAATATGATAAGAATTTACTGTCTTATAAAAGATCATTAATGTGCCGTAAAAATAATAATGTCTGCTGCATACATAGATCAAACCATTTCAAAATAAGCAAAACAGACTTTACCATTTCAACACTGTCTTACTGTGCTGTTTCTAGCAGTTGAAAACTGCTACAAGTTTAGGTGTAATGAAAGTTTGTTACGTCCAACAGCAGTAAAATGGGACCTCAACAAATGGGGTGATCACATAAACACAAAAGTACAAGCCTTCCTATTCAATGCAAAACGTACTTCACACACTGTGTAGGTAAGGATGTATTTTCCACAGTACCTCTCTTCTAAACCTGAGATTATTTACTGCTGCAATTCAGCAACCCCTTTTTCCTTTTTCATTATGTTTAGTTCTGGGCCCCTCATTACAAGACAGACTGGAGTGATGGAGTGAGTCCAGGAAAGGGCAACGGAGTAGGTGAAGGGTCTGGATCTGGAGCACACATCCGGTGAGGAGCAGCTGAGGACGCTGTTTTAGTGTAGCCTNGAGGAAGCTGTTTTAGTGTAGCCTGGAGAAAAGGAGTCTCAGGGGAGTGTCTACGATACTAAACAAAGTTGTAGCAAATTGGGGGAAAATCTCTTCTCCTAGGTGAGACGTGACTCTTCTCCCAATGTCATGATGAGAGAAAATGTCCTTAAGTTATGTCAGAGGAGGTTTACATTGGATATTAGGAAAAAAATTCATCACTGATAGGGTTGTCAGGTATTGTAACAAGCTGTCCAGGAAAGTAGCTGAGTCACCATCCCTGGAGGTATTTAAAAGATGTGTGAACGTGGTACTGAGGGACAGGGTGTATAGTAAACTTGACAGTGTTAAGTTTATAGTTAGACTTGGTTAAAAGTCTTTTCTAACCTAAATGATTCTATGACTCTGCTTTGGCACTGAAGTAGTCTTGAAAAGAGGGGGCTATAAGATTTGTTTCACACCTATTTTACATTCAGATAAGTACTCCAAGAAGAAAAACATATCTTAGTACTATCTATGTTCATTGTCATGTGTTATAAGCTCTAAGCATATTGCATGTTTTAATGTGGTCTGTAGAAACACACAGTTTGGAAATAAAACAATAAAAAAATAGAACAGCTGACAGAACTACTTCCAAATGTAAGTAGGTCTAATGGAAGAAATAGAGGACTAAGGTCTTGAAATGTAAATTTGAAGAGATACCAATTTTGTAATTAGATCTCTATCTGAATGACACAGGTGCTTGAATAAGACTGTTAATAAAAAAAAAAAAAAAAAAAAAAAAAGAAGTTAAATTTCAATAATGAGAGAAAGACATTAGGTCTGCAAGAGATAAAGACACTAGGTCAGTAATTACAGCTATTAGAACTAAATTGGTTGAGCCATCCAAACCACAGCAAAAACTCTTTGATAGACTGTTGGATATCCTGGAAGGTAATGTGTGACACTAGGAAACTTTGCTATGGATCTCTAAATTAAAAAATCAGCAATCATCTAATGCATTATCTGACAATATTAGTCTCTCATAGACATCTATCATCAGTGAATTAATGAGCTAGAAGAATAATAGTAGAAACTAAAGATACTAGAGCCTCAGAGAGATCTTTGTTTTCTGAATATTAGCAAGTAGACTGGTGGAAAAAAAGCAACCTGACAGATCGAAGTAGTTTGTAGTGAGATCTCTACAACTAGAGATAATGTTCAGCACTCCATGATGCAGCTTTGCTTTGGACCATTTTATTTAATTTCAATATGTTCCCACTATGCCTGTGTTCCAGGCGTATTCAGGCATCACCCATTTGTTCAGACTATTGCTGCTGCATTTTAAGGTGGAAATTATTTAGTACATATTTAAGTTTCCTCAAAAGGTAATGTATTTCACAAGCACCAAAATCACTTTGCGAGCAGCATACAGTGAGGGGTACAATGGTGGAAACCAGGGTACTACTGCAGGCTAAAACAGGAGAACCAGCTTATACAGTGCAAGAACTTCATTTTTATTTGACAATTAAGCGGAAAATTTAGCTGAGGGAGTAGATTAGAATAAATCCAATGCATATATTCTGTTATTTAGAAGTCAGATGGTGGTCAAAGATGCAGATGAAGTGAAGTCAGCTTCCTAGAGAAACACATATGTAGTGCAGTGGTAGGTGATGGTCTCTAACTCCCAGCCTAAGACTCAACTTTCTATGCTGCGGTTCCTTTTCAGCTAAAGAAAAGAGACCTGCCATGCAAGGGGATGCATCAGGGAGCAAGAACAGGCAAATTAACCTGAAAGCCATGTTGATGGCAATAGTATGTTTTTTGGTAGTTCTGAATGGAAGCTTGTGAGTTCTCCATTTAGGTTTCACATGGCACATGGCTCACTCGAGACACTGCACTTGTATTATACACTACAAGAGAGCACTTCTTGAGAAGCTTTGATAAATGATAATTAAGCTGCAGGCATGAAGTCAGCTGTGTATTACAAGGATAAGTGAATAGAATGTATGAAAGAAGGAAAAGCAAAGTCATCCCTGTTCTTACAAACCAGTATAATCACACATCCTCAAAATACTCTCGTTTGGAGACCCATAGTATAAATCCCCACTGACTACCCTTTATTGCTCATATATGCTTTTGTTCCCAGTTTTCCTGTATCCTTTTTGCCATGTCTTCATCACACATGCTTTAACTCCCTATCCAAACCTCCTCCTCTCTTTCTGCAATTTCCAGGACATGACTTTTTCTATTGTCACATTTGGCCCTTAGTATTCGATTTCTCTGTCAGTGCCCCAGGAAAGCCAAGATTCCTGTACCCAACCCGTCTGTCAGTTAGGGGGACCCTTTCCTGAGCAGTTTCTCTTGAATTGAAGGACGGTTGGACTGACTTGTTCAGGGACACACCGACAGCGTGCGGGAGACCCCTCAGTGGGTCTTCCTGCTTTATGACCATCAGCGGGTCTTCCCACTTTATTCTAGAATCTTACATGCTCACAGCAGCTGCCAGTGCCTGTGAAGACCTCACACCAACAATTTACGCTCCTTATTAATGGAGAATTGTGACAGGTTAAGATCTGAGGATTGCTAGAGACAGTATCCAACTGCAAAAACTGATTCAAAACAATATACAGACAAGCTTTGATCTCCAGTGAAAGCACTCAGCAAGCAGAGTATGGTTCTTACCCAACAGGCATCCTTACGGGAAAGACGACAGGTTGTTGACTGATCCCAGTAGTTAAGATGAAGTCTTCCCTAACTTTTCCCCCATTCTCAATATAATTTTTACTATTTCTTTATGTTTAGGTGGCACTTGAATTACTCTAGTTACACATACCTTTGTTACTGGTTGGTCAATAAAATACAGAGCACATGCCCAGTGAGGGGTGGTCATACCTTGGAGCTGGGTAACTTTGGGATGGAGGTCTGCATTAATGGTACAATTAGGCTATAAGGAACTTCTATTAGGATGTGAATACAACCTCCCCTTTTCCTCTAATTTTAGCCTCAGCCATCTTTGCTCATCTATCCAATGAAGGTGGTTATAACAGCTTTTTTGAGCATCACACTGACTAATGCTCAAGCAAAAGCTGGCATTCATTTTTGTTAGCAAAACTGACGAACTCATAATTGAAAATTTACCTGACTTATGAAATTCAGCCATATTTAGGATATGTGGTGAAAGTGTGGGAGCAGGAGGACGCAATGATTTCCTCTAACACTTTCAGAAAAAAAAAAAGATGTATCAAATTCAAGTTGGGAAAAAATGCTTTTCTGATTTTTAGGGAAAACAAAAATACCATGTATAACAACATTCATTTAAAAAGTTGAAATCTAACTTTCTCATGAATCTTTTCACTGCAATTGATAGTAAGTTACTAGAATAATAAAATTCAATAGCACTTGGTTTTTTGCTTATCCGCAGCACTTTAAAAGATATTTTGTGTCTTTTTTCAGTATCTTTTCTTTTTTGTGCCTATTTTGAAATATTTTACTACATTTTTATGCCAAGAAAGAACATTTCATTCAGTTTTCAATTAAACCTAGTCTTCTAAGATTATATGCTACTAAGAATAAATACATACAAGAATGGTAAGGAGAAGGCATTATAAAATACAGTTCCTAATCAGGTGTGATGGTAGAAGACTGATATTCTGCATTATCTGTATGCTCTCAGAATTTTAATTGCAATTGTTAAGAAAGTAACCTTTACNATAAATAAATATAAATATAAATATAAATATAAATATAAATATAAATATAAATATAAATATAAATAATATAAATATGAATATATACACACATGCAACAGTTGCCTACTAGTCAAACCAATAATCATATTGAAAAGCCAAAACGTATTCAGCTTCCTCTTATTTAAACATATAAATACAAAGTCGGTTTCCACCCCACACACCAAATGCTAGTGGGGGCCGGGGTGAGGGAAAAAGGTGGAAGAGAATACCTGAGAAAAATTAGATTTTTTTAAAAGTTATCCATTTGAATGTGGAAGAAACATGTATCTTGGTTCACTAGGATCTCACCATTAGCAAGAACTATTCTGTCTTCCCTTGCACAGGCCACTGAACAGATCTTTGCCAGAAAACCTAGTGTGACACTCAGCACTGCAACCTGTGAGATGCTGGTACAGGAGTAAATCATAAAAAAATGTAGTTCTGAGCCACCCGCAATTATTTTTTTACATACAAAAAATTCTCCTGAAAATTTTTCCATGGAATTAAAGTTACTTACTTCCTCCAAAGAGAGGAAGTAAGAAGACCATACAGTTAGTCTGTACCTCTGTCAACCTTCAGAATTTGTCCTCAATTCCTTAAACCAAAGAGCTGTTTTTTCTGCTAAAATGTGTTGAAAGTAATCACATTTTTTATGTGTAAAAGAAATATAATCTCAAGATGGAGGAGTTACCATTTTAAAAGGCATTCTTGATGACAATTTAGCCATATGCTTGTCTTACTT
>VZRS01002174.1:272715-300476 GCA_013398055.1 Ifrita kowaldi | reverse complement strand
GACTGAGCCCAGTAGTTAAGATGAAGTCTTCCCTAACTTTTCCCCCATTCTCAATATAATTTTTACTATTTCTTTATGTTTAGGTGGCACTTGAATTACTCTAGTTACACATACCTTTGTTACTGGTTGGTCAATAAAATACAGAGCACATGCCCAGTGAGGGGTGGTCATACCTTGGAGCTGGGTAACTTTGGGATGGAGGTCTGCATTAATGGTACAATTAGGCTATAAGGAACTTCTATTAGGATGTGAATACAACCTCCCCTTTTCCTCTAATTTTAGCCTCAGCCATCTTTGCTCATCTATCCAATGAAGGTGGTTATAACAGCTTTTTTGAGCATCACACTGACTAATGCTCAAGCAAAAGCTGGCATTCATTTTTGTTAGCAAAACTGACGAACTCATAATTGAAAATTTACCTGACTTATGAAATTCAGCCATATTTAGGATATGTGGTGAAAGTGTGGGAGCAGGAGGACGCAATGATTTCCTCTAACACTTTCAGAAAAAAAAAAAGATGTATCAAATTCAAGTTGGGAAAAAATGCTTTTCTGATTTTTAGGGAAAACAAAAATACCATGTATAACAACATTCATTTAAAAAGTTGAAATCTAACTTTCTCATGAATCTTTTCACTGCAATTGATAGTAAGTTACTAGAATAATAAAATTCAATAGCACTTGGTTTTTTGCTTATCCGCAGCACTTTAAAAGATATTTTGTGTCTTTTTTCAGTATCTTTTCTTTTTTGTGCCTATTTTGAAATATTTTACTACATTTTTATGCCAAGAAAGAACATTTCATTCAGTTTTCAATTAAACCTAGTCTTCTAAGATTATATGCTACTAAGAATAAATACATACAAGAATGGTAAGGAGAAGGCATTATAAAATACAGTTCCTAATCAGGTGTGATGGTAGAAGACTGATATTCTGCATTATCTGTATGCTCTCAGAATTTTAATTGCAATTGTTAAGAAAGTAACCTTTACTTAAAAGATATCACGTTTCAAGGAACAATTTATTGGTGTTAGGTGATATTATTTGGTCTATGTATTATTTTTGAACATATCGCTGGCTTCAGGCTGTACTTCTGAGAACTACGTTGATGGTATGCTATCACCACTTGCATCAGAAACCTCTTAAGTACAGCTATACTCTTATTAAATTATGAGTTTACCAAGTTTTTCCAGCCTGTAACAGTTCCATTTGTAATCAACTAACTTCTTTATTACCTCAGCATTATATGCATATCAGCACTTCTGGGCTTTGTCTTATTTTCAATTCCCCTGTGAAAGGCAGCTGATAGAATTAGTGCAGCCTTTCAGTTTTTAATCTAGAAGGAATTTTTGTTTTATAGACAGAAGCTTCCCTTTTATATTCGTATTTAATAATAATTTTCTATAACCTTTTTGATTTCCTGTTGATTTTCGTTAAATATGCCATTTTGATGTGTTTAGCTTTGTTAAAGTGTTTTAAAGAGAGTTTATGAAGAACTGATTAGAAACTTGCATACCTCTTCAGAAAGCAAAATTTTCACATTAAAATAAAGCTCTTCCAGGTTTAAGAGGCCATTTCTTAGTTCTCATTAAAGTAAACTGAAATTGCACTATTTCTGGCAAAGAAGTTATGATATCTCATGGATGTAAACTATGACTTTCCTGACCATGTAAAATTTTGTTCAATATTAGTCCAGGAATTTTTATACATATATAAATAAATATAAATATAAATATAAATATAAATATAAATATAAATATAAATATAAATATAAATAATATAAATATGAATATATACACACATGCAACAGTTGCCTACTAGTCAAACCAATAATCATATTGAAAAGCCAAAACGTATTCAGCTTCCTCTTATTTAAACATATAAATACAAAGTCGGTTTCCACCCCACACACCAAATGCTAGTGGGGGCCGGGGTGAGGGAAAAAGGTGGAAGAGAATACCTGAGAAAAATTAGATTTTTTTAAAAGTTATCCATTTGAATGTGGAAGAAACATGTATCTTGGTTCACTAGGATCTCACCATTAGCAAGAACTATTCTGTCTTCCCTTGCACAGGCCACTGAACAGATCTTTGCCAGAAAACCTAGTGTGACACTCAGCACTGCAACCTGTGAGATGCTGGTACAGGAGTAAATCATAAAAAAATGTAGTTCTGAGCCACCCGCAATTATTTTTTTACATACAAAAAATTCTCCTGAAAATTTTTCCATGGAATTAAAGTTACTTACTTCCTCCAAAGAGAGGAAGTAAGAAGACCATACAGTTAGTCTGTACCTCTGTCAACCTTCAGAATTTGTCCTCAATTCCTTAAACCAAAGAGCTGTTTTTTCTGCTAAAATGTGTTGAAAGTAATCACATTTTTTATGTGTAAAAGAAATATAATCTCAAGATGGAGGAGTTACCATTTTAAAAGGCATTCTTGATGACAATTTAGCCATATGCTTGTCTTACTTTCTATTTATAATCATTATTAGTTTCATTCATATTACCATATAAAAAAGCAGCTACGAGGTTTTTTTGAAAGCTTAGATGACTGAAGTAAAATGTACTGCTTCTTTCTTTTGCATTTAAAAAGGGTTTTCTTTGCAAAAAAATAATGATTTCTATTTGCCTTTAAGTCTTTGCCACAATGAGCACACAGGTAAAATTTACTGAAGCCACAATTAAAATTATTTCATCTCTGTCTGTTCACTGACACTCATTACTACTATTTCTTTCTGTTAGGGTGAATATGTAAAGCTCAAGCTTCCCCATGCAATCAAAAAGAGGCCTGTTCCATCCATTTAACACTGTTTTGATGAGGCTAGTTTTGATGGTTGACCGCTTGTTAGATGTTCTGCAGTTTAGGATGTTAGCAAACTAATTGGACTTGTCTGAAGCGTAAATGGAAAAAGAATTCATCTAGGCCACATGGCTTGAAAAGAGTTCTTCTCATAAATACTTATTTTGTTGTCCAATCTACCATTTCTTAAGAATAGGACTCTCTTCATAGAGAGGAAAGAGGACATTCATCTTCTGAAAAGAAAAATTAGTTGCTGTCCAGTTGGCTGCTGAGGTGCTTGCTTTGATTTTTATTCATCAGCTCTTCAGTTTTGGTTTTTTTCTTTGTACACAATGATCGATGCCAGGTTCCAAATCTCTTTCTACAAATTGTCCAAACTGAGCTGAACTTCAATTCTGTTTAATGTTTCTATACTATGATACAAGCCAATTAAGGATAAGCAATTGTATCATGTAATGTGTCCAGACACACTGTGAAATTTATACAAATTTATACACCTCTGCCATTAAGAATTTCAGATTAACATCCACTGTGCTTAGGTTAGGCAGTCATTGTTCAAATTGTGTCAAAGCTATGCCCTGTAGTGTTAAAAAAAAAAGGTGGAACACCAGAATGTCTTTCACTATATAATTATCATAAAATTTTTATCTGGAAAGATATTACAGTTAAGAATTAAGATAAAAGTCCAGGATTGCTCGTGGGTAAACTCAGTGGTGTATTAGTTAATTCAAAGACAAAACATTACAGAAAAGTCTGGCTTCATATTTCACCAAAGCTACTGAACAGTGAAACTTTTGTTAATACAGCTTAATTCTTCTGAAATCTAAAATTAAGTAATAGTTCAATAATTGTGGCTACTGCAGGAAACATTTAGCAAGTATTTGTTAAGACTGATGTAGTTTTCCAGCAAGAAAGAACGTAAAAGCATATATGTTAATATATAAAAGAAACAGATTCAGACTCAACACAACAGTGTTATAAGAAAAAGTTGGAAAAATTAGAAAAATGTTGTTAGAGGCTATGCTAATAAGTAAAAATACAATTAGATATTAATTAATGTATAATTATTTACAAGGCAAAATCTAGATATGCATAAACATGTTTGACTCCCTGACAGTGTATCATATATTAGTAGTGAATAAAATGATTGAAAAACTGTCATTTCAAAGGATGAAAACATTAACTTTTACAAATCCTGAGCAATGCACCATTGGTAAAGTATGGAACTGGAATGTAACTTGAACAATTTGGAAGAAAATGTGAAAGTAGTGCACAAACAAATGCAGGAAGTGCTGCCTTTCAAGATGGATTTTGGAGAGATACTACATTCCAGTGGATCACAATTTTTACCAGATGGCTGTCAGCGACCTAAGACCTCTCTTAAAATTCCAGTTAATAAGATACTTATTAACTGGAAGAAAAGGACAAGTTATGAGTAAAAACTATGGCAGAAGCATTTAAAAGGAAATATATGACTATTTAACTGCTGACCATTTTACAAATAATAGTTGACCAAATCTGCAAAAAGGTCCTTGAAGATGGAGAGGACTTGAAAAAGGAAGTAATCTCTTTTCATGACAGGAATTTTCACTTTAATAGATTTTAATAAATTACACAGAAATATGTCATGGTTTAGGAACGCTACTCCCCAGTTTAGTGTTCCCACTGAGGCTCTCCAAACCACACTGCTGCTGTCTCTCTCTCCCCCACCTTCCCTTTCCTCTCTGTGATAGGCTGGAGAGGAGAACTGGGGGCATGAAACATAATGACCATGGATTGAGATAAGAGCAATTTACTGGGAAAAGCAATGAGACAAGAAAACTAACAGTAACAGCAACAATGCCAATGACAGAGGGTCCAAGAAAAGAACTTATTGCTCACTGTGGAAACCTCACCAACAGACACTACTAGATGGCTTCCTCTGGCTCCCAACTGATATTACACAAATACTCCCTCCAGCTCCAAACCAGCATTACTCCACTGCTCCATCCACCACACCTGCTCAACCAAAAAGAAGCCCTTTTCCCTGGAAGAGACTCCCTTCCTCTGACCCCTCCTGGCTACCACAAAAATGAACCCCGTCCTGATTGGAATCAGGACAAATACCATTAACAATTTCCATAAAATCTCCAAAGTGAATGAAGTAGGACATATTGCCTAAGTCAAGATTCTTTGCCTAAAATTTGCTCAGCAAGATTAAAAATTTTTATTTTAGGAGGAATTACGCAGAAATTTTTCAGGCATTACACAGAACTCTCTAGTTCAGTATATATCATCAGAGATGATATACTGGAAAGAGTCCAGTGAAAGAGAGGCTGTTTAACTTGTGGAAGAAAAGGCTACCGAGGAATCTTATCCATGCATTTAGATACCTGATAGTAAAGATGGACCCAGACCTTCTCAGTGGTATCTTGTGGCAGGAGAAGAGGAAATGGGCAAAGCAGGTTCCAATTAAAGACCACTCTATTGTGAGGTAATACCCAAGCATGGCTTTCCCAAAGAATTTGTGGAGTCACTGACCTTGAAGATACTCAAAACCCAACTGAACACAGCCCTTAGCAACATGCTGTAGCTGTAACGTTAAGGAAGGAGCCTAGACTAGGTGATCTTACTGATCAACAGCAGGCTGAACATGAGCCAGCATGTGCCCAGGGGGCCAAAAAGGCTGATGGCATCCTGGCCTATATCAGCAATAGTGTGGCCAGCTGGTCAAGGGAAGTGATCCTTCCCCTGTACTCAGCACTGGTGAGGCCACACCTTGAGTGCTGTGCCCAGGTCTGGGCCCCTCAGTTCAGGAAGGATGTTGAGATGATGGAGCATGTCCAGAGAAGGGCAACAAGGCTGGTGAAGGGTCTGGAGAAGAAGTCCTGTGAGGACCAGCTGGAGGAGATGGTGGTGTTTAGCCTGGAGAAAAGGAGGCTCAGAGGTGACCTTTTCACTCTCTACAACCACCTGAAAGGAGGGTGCAGCCAGGTGGGGGTCAGTCTCTTCTCCCAGGCCACCAGTGACAGTACAGGAGGATGCAGTCTAAAACTGCACCAGAGGAGGTATAGGTTGGATATTAGGAAGAAGTTCCTCACAGAAAGGCTGATTGGGCATTGGAATGGAATGCCCATACAGGTGGTGGAGTCAGCATCCCTGGAGGTGTTTTAAGAACAGACTGGACGTGGCACTCAGTGCCATGGTCTAGCTGACAAGGTCCTGCTGGGTTGTAGGTTGGACTTGATGATCTCAAAGGTCTTTTACAACCTAGTTGATTCTGTGATTTTGTGATTTCTAGAGGCTCCTGACGACATAATCTATTCCCTGATTCTGTATCATTTTCAATAGAATATGTGTGTTTTAGGGAGCAAGAATGTATAGAACAAACATTCACTTTGAACATGCTAACAAAGGCCAGATAAATGTCCATCATTTTTGTTCATAGGATATTGAATGAAAAGTACATCACAAGCCTCTTCAAATACATTGAAAAATATCTTTGCATCATACTACCTGTGAATACTGCATTGCAATACTTCACTGTATATAAAATATTAAACTATATTGAATTAAAGCATAACAACACTGGCTACTGCGTTCTGCTGCTTGGCAAGTGTGAGACATGCAAATAAGAATATTTTGTTTGTGTGCAGTCATGTTTAGAATTGCTGGTGTGCTGAAGGATAATTATTTTAAAGAAGGGCAGGAATCATCGTATTGGTCATGTATCTGCTGTATGACCTATTCTGTCCCACACAGCACGATTTCATATGAAAAATATTAAGTTCAATTACCTGGAAAGCTTGCTTACTGTCTATCAGTGCCAGTAATTTTTCCCTACAGCATGTTTTCACTCTCCTAATAATCACAATTACAAGGATACGTGGTTATATGTACAGTATATTAACACAGTTTGATGTCATCTCCGATTCATTGCCAGTGATTTGGAAGCCTCTATCACATCATGTGTGCACCTCCCAAGAATACCACATCCTTCATCCTTAAGGGTAAGCATGTGCTCAACTGCGTAACTGCTTTGAGCATTAACTCTTCACAATGGCTCTGGTGCAGCTCTGTGCAGAGACCGCCAAGGATGTATTAGCTGGAATATGCATGTGGCATACTACTTGTATCATGATAACCCCATTTATGAGAAACTGAAATAATTAACTCTGTGTCTGTACACAGCTGTGCAGATGCCAGCTCTAAGCCCTGTTGATAGCTGTAGCTTTGGTGTCCCTAACCAGCCTGCAGACAACAAAAATTCTGTAATTCCCTAGCCCTACCTGAAACACAAGAGGTGAAGAGAATTTGTTCAGAAGGTCTACCAGTAAGCAGAAATAGCTGTGTTGTCTGGGCAACATCCAGAGTCTTCACTGAGGAATAAAACCAGGTTTAAGAGCAAAAGGGGGAGAAGATCCATATTCGGCTTAATAACAGAATTGTCATTCCTTCTTGGGTGTACCCTAGCTAGTTCTTTCCTAGGTTGTTGGTTTTGAGGGGAAAAAGCAGTCTAAGAACCGTTACCAGAAGCAGTTTGGACGAGACCATGCCAAACTTCATTCTCTTCCCTTTGAGTTCTGTACAGTCATTCAACAGAATCCTAGCTTGTACATAAAAAATATTTGACTGGGCTGTTTAAACTGTATATACTTTTGTGGAAGTTTAAAATATTTTAAAATATATGATTATTTTAAATACATAAAAATATGTTCTATTTTTAAAATATTATACTCTAAACTAATAAGTATATAATTGATTAAAAACTAATGGTTTATCTAGAATTATGTTTACACTAGTATATTGAAGTTACATATGTAAGGACATCTGAAAGGATTATTGGTGAAAGGGAGAAACATAGGGTGGAGACATTTACCAAATAGGATGAAAGAAGCATCATCCCCATACTGCTGAAAAGAAAAACTAACAACAGAGTAGAACTGAATTTCTGACAGGTACAGTGCTTGTCAGATCTTTGAGATACAGATGTGGAAAAGGGAAAGAGGTAGAAACACGGTGGACTGTATTTTATTCTCAGTTGTAATGGAGCAACATAGAGACAAACTGTAGACAATTGTCCAGAAACTTAGTTCTTCTCTTCCCACATCTACTTTTTTCTAGTTTGTCATGTGAAAGAATGACCTAGCCTCTAAAAAGATGGAATCACAGAATCACAGAGTAGTTTGTGATCATCACTAGATTATCTTGGTCCGACCTCTCTGCCATGGTCAGGAATGTCATTCACTCGACCGGGTTGCTCATGGCCCCATCCAGCCTGGCCTTGGACACTTCCAGGAACAGGGCATCCACTATGCCTCTGGACAGCCTGTTCCAGTGCTTCAGCAACCTCACAGTAAAGAATATCTATCTAATATCTAATCTACACCTACCCATCTTAGGTTAAGGCCATTTTCCCTCGTCCTATCCCTCCCCGGCCTCCTTGCAAGCCATTTACAGGATTGTCATAACTCCCCATCCTGATTCCTCTGCATTGACTGAGAATTTCACTCTATTGCAAAACATGTAGATACATGTTAACCTTATTGTAGCAAAAGACAGTTTTATTATTTTGGAGAAAGATTTATCTAAATTTTTTTTTTCCTGTAAAGAATTTCTCTATTGAACGTTCAAAATCAATGGAAGATTCAATTGCTGTATTTTGCCATTTTCAGGCTCGCCTTTGTTGGTTTTCCCTTTTTCCTCTGAAATATATTTCTTCAACACTTTCCTCTTGTAAATCAGTTGAAATCTATCAAAAAGTAACAATTCAGAGGCTTAATGAAAAGAAAAATAAACAAAATCTAGAGAGAAATAGCCTCCAGTTTGAAACAGAAATGTAAGTAATTTGCTTTATCGGTGTTTTTTCTTTGTCACATGTAGCTTGAAGAAGATGTTCTCTCCAGATGGGAGGCCAGTNAGAAGGGCAGGAATCATCGTATTGGTCATGTATCTGCTGTATGACCTATTCTGTCCCACACAGCACGATTTCATATGAAAAATATTAAGTTCAATTACCTGGAAAGCTTGCTTACTGTCTATCAGTGCCAGTAATTTTTCCCTACAGCATGTTTTCACTCTCCTAATAATCACAATTACAAGGATACGTGGTTATATGTACAGTATATTAACACAGTTTGATGTCATCTCCGATTCATTGCCAGTGATTTGGAAGCCTCTATCACATCATGTGTGCACCTCCCAAGAATACCACATCCTTCATCCTTAAGGGTAAGCATGTGCTCAACTGCGTAACTGCTTTGAGCATTAACTCTTCACAATGGCTCTGGTGCAGCTCTGTGCAGAGACCGCCAAGGATGTATTAGCTGGAATATGCATGTGGCATACTACTTGTATCATGATAACCCCATTTATGAGAAACTGAAATAATTAACTCTGTGTCTGTACACAGCTGTGCAGATGCCAGCTCTAAGCCCTGTTGATAGCTGTAGCTTTGGTGTCCCTAACCAGCCTGCAGACAACAAAAATTCTGTAATTCCCTAGCCCTACCTGAAACACAAGAGGTGAAGAGAATTTGTTCAGAAGGTCTACCAGTAAGCAGAAATAGCTGTGTTGTCTGGGCAACATCCAGAGTCTTCACTGAGGAATAAAACCAGGTTTAAGAGCAAAAGGGGGAGAAGATCCATATTCGGCTTAATAACAGAATTGTCATTCCTTCTTGGGTGTACCCTAGCTAGTTCTTTCCTAGGTTGTTGGTTTTGAGGGGAAAAAGCAGTCTAAGAACCGTTACCAGAAGCAGTTTGGACGAGACCATGCCAAACTTCATTCTCTTCCCTTTGAGTTCTGTACAGTCATTCAACAGAATCCTAGCTTGTACATAAAAAATATTTGACTGGGCTGTTTAAACTGTATATACTTTTGTGGAAGTTTAAAATATTTTAAAATATATGATTATTTTAAATACATAAAAATATGTTCTATTTTTAAAATATTATACTCTAAACTAATAAGTATATAATTGATTAAAAACTAATGGTTTATCTAGAATTATGTTTACACTAGTATATTGAAGTTACATATGTAAGGACATCTGAAAGGATTATTGGTGAAAGGGAGAAACATAGGGTGGAGACATTTACCAAATAGGATGAAAGAAGCATCATCCCCATACTGCTGAAAAGAAAAACTAACAACAGAGTAGAACTGAATTTCTGACAGGTACAGTGCTTGTCAGATCTTTGAGATACAGATGTGGAAAAGGGAAAGAGGTAGAAACACGGTGGACTGTATTTTATTCTCAGTTGTAATGGAGCAACATAGAGACAAACTGTAGACAATTGTCCAGAAACTTAGTTCTTCTCTTCCCACATCTACTTTTTTCTAGTTTGTCATGTGAAAGAATGACCTAGCCTCTAAAAAGATGGAATCACAGAATCACAGAGTAGTTTGTGATCATCACTAGATTATCTTGGTCCGACCTCTCTGCCATGGTCAGGAATGTCATTCACTCGACCGGGTTGCTCATGGCCCCATCCAGCCTGGCCTTGGACACTTCCAGGAACAGGGCATCCACTATGCCTCTGGACAGCCTGTTCCAGTGCTTCAGCAACCTCACAGTAAAGAATATCTATCTAATATCTAATCTACACCTACCCATCTTAGGTTAAGGCCATTTTCCCTCGTCCTATCCCTCCCCGGCCTCCTTGCAAGCCATTTACAGGATTGTCATAACTCCCCATCCTGATTCCTCTGCATTGACTGAGAATTTCACTCTATTGCAAAACATGTAGATACATGTTAACCTTATTGTAGCAAAAGACAGTTTTATTATTTTGGAGAAAGATTTATCTAAATTTTTTTTTTCCTGTAAAGAATTTCTCTATTGAACGTTCAAAATCAATGGAAGATTCAATTGCTGTATTTTGCCATTTTCAGGCTCGCCTTTGTTGGTTTTCCCTTTTTCCTCTGAAATATATTTCTTCAACACTTTCCTCTTGTAAATCAGTTGAAATCTATCAAAAAGTAACAATTCAGAGGCTTAATGAAAAGAAAAATAAACAAAATCTAGAGAGAAATAGCCTCCAGTTTGAAACAGAAATGTAAGTAATTTGCTTTATCGGTGTTTTTTCTTTGTCACATGTAGCTTGAAGAAGATGTTCTCTCCAGATGGGAGGCCAGTAGAAGAAAATAAACTAATCTTTAATGAAAAAAGGTCTTCAATGCTCCAGATGCAGATATGAGAAGGTAATTAAGAACTATGGATCCTAATTTTCTATTTAGTCTTTGAATAATTTTCTGTTGCTGAAACTGCAATTGAAACTGCCTTTTATTAAGCTGACTGTAAATAAAAATGTTCACCTTTTTACCAAAGAGCTGTTTGTGTTAGCAAAATGAGACTCTATTTTGTATACAGAGCTGTAAAACACTATATATTGAATGATTTAAAATAAAGTGGGCTTTTTGATGCATATTTTGTGGGTTACTCATTTATTTATATGCATACACATTTAATTCATCTTGACAAAAAGCCATTCAATTCCTGTTTAACCAGGACGTAGGGAAGTAACCCAGGGATAAATAAAGAAGCATGGATTAGGCTATGCCCATAAATTAGGTCAGCCTAAATGAAACTGAAGATGAAATTCGGGTGAAGATCGATGAAATTTTCTGGTCTCCCAAACCTAGTGTGGAGATCGACTGGTAAGCTTTGTGGATCAGAGTACATGTCTGCCCAGGGCACCTGGGTTCAAAACTGTTAGTTACTGTCTTAGTTATCTGAATCCAAAACAGATTTGTCTGCAGATAATCAGATGCTGACGGCATGTAATTCTCATTTCTTAGGTCTTGTATTATTAGCACAATATACACCTAGCTCTTTTGATAATAGAAACAAGAAAGTTGATAGATAATATTAGGATAATTTTGGGGTATTCCACTTTAAAGGCATAATTTTCTGTCTAATTATGTATGCATATTTACAGTTATATATTAAGGACTCCAGAGGATTTTAGGTCCTGCCAGAATAATTGAATGCCGAACATCTGCCAACAATCAAATCTGCTAGAAAACCTTTTAAATAGCCCAGCAGTAGAAGAAGGTAAGATAATACTGTAATAGCAAGTCTAGTCTCAGAGGCAGGAAGGGAATAGAGAGGCAACAACCAATTTTGGTTTGATTAAAATTTTTCAATTTACATATAATATAAAGGTAATAATTCTGTTTTCATTTATACTTGGTGGCAGGTTTAATAAAATACTCTAAACCAGAATAGCCATCATTCATTAATTACTGAGTGCCAACAGAAATAATACTGTCATAGAATGGCTTTACTAAACAAAGATATATAAATTATGTGAATCTTATACGGCTCTTGATAACCTTTTTACATTACTTTTCTTTGCATATGAATAAAGAGTGGCAAAAAATACCACATGGTGTTTTGTAAGTGGCTTTTGTTGAGAGATCTTCATGTTGCAAACAGCACTTCTATTCAAAGTATTTAAAGTAACACTTGAGAAAAAGTAGTTAAAAATACATTTCTGGAAAAAAAACCCAAAATTTTTTCATAGAGTCTAGTACTTTGACTTAGAGTTTTCTTTTCAAAGGTATTTCAATATAAGGAGTGCAATAACCCATGTTTGTGGACACCATGTTACATCAAACCTTTCTGGCTTTACTTGTGCCTGGTGTCTCAGAGAACAGAGAACTGGAAAAGTTCTGTCAGCGAGGGACAAATTACAGACAGAGCCAACTGCGAGGAAAACACAGTTCAACCTGCTGTCATAGCCATCAGAATGTATTTTCCTTTACTTACACAACTAATTCTTCATGAAAAAGCACGGTCAGAAGTCCCTGCTGCTGTTCCTAGCTAGCTAGAGGAGCAATCTGTGGAAGTGCATGGTGAGTCATGGTGTGTTGAAAAACACATTGGCACCAGAAACAGCCACAGCTCAGTGGTGGCATCACAAATCACTGTACTCAAGAATGCACAGTAGCAGTCACCTTTGAGTGACTTCTGCTCCAAAGGACTTAGTCAGCAACACAGAACAGTTTCAGAAGCAATGGTTATAATTAAAATTCTGTCCTATTAAGAAAGCGGAATGTCTTTGAGGGACAGACACAATCTAAATTTCATCTTTATCTCTTTGCTAATATAAGAGTGTAGAAGTTANAAAAAAAAAAAAAGGAAAATTCTGATTCTTGGCTTAAATATAAAATAAAGCATTTTATATTGTAGCTCTAAAAGCACAGAAAATCTGTGCTTTTTCTTTTTCTTGCTAACTTGAAAATTGGAGACTTCACATATTTGGTAGTACTGAAGAGAATGAAAAGCTATGTTTTCTTAGTACAGAGTTTCCAGTTCATCATGTGAATGTGTACTTTTCTGAAGCTTTATCAAATTTTATTTAAACCATAGAGGTATCAGTAAAAAACACTTTATTTATTTTATAGATATATGGGCCATATACTTAATTCACTGAACTATCTTGCACAAAATGCTATTTACAACTACAACACGTGCATTTCAGAAATCCTAAAAAGAAAAAGTCAACATCATGGCTCTGTGCTGTAAAAGAACATCTGGAAAGCTAGAGTGTTGATGCCCTCATCAAATGAAATTCACTGCAGCAGTGAAAAAAATCATGCAATGGTGTCAAATCTGGAATCTGATGACATCTTTTTTACTCCCAATCTTTGTCTCTAGTTTCAAATAACTCTGAAATTCATTGCAACCACTCACTCCAACAGCAATGATTTAATAAAACTGAAACAGAGTCAGATCTGCAAACTAGTTTGGAAGCTAACCACCCTCTAAAACATCTAGTAGCTTCACAGAATACAGCCACGCAGTGGACATGAGAAAGCAGAATATAGGCCATAATATGTATGGCTAATTTAATTAGATTATCTGTGTTTGAGAACAGTAAGACAAATACCACATAAATGAAACTTACTCTTGTAGTCCATTTTCTGCCACCACTATAAAAATGTACTTTAAGATGCAAAACCCATATTGTGTATTGAGTTATATCACTTCCACTTTATATGCATTAAGACTGGATAACCTTCTTTTTCTTGTACTCCTCATTGGTCAGCATGAGAGTATATTTTAATTGGTTTGGGATTAAAGTCCACTTTTTATGGGTATGCGCACTGAAAATTACTACATACAAATTCCTCTAGTATTGTCCTAGACTGTTTATTCCATCATTCATAATGTCCTTCTTTCTCAGGACTGGACCAGATAGGCCAGAATAAATATTTTTATAGGTGATGTTAGCTTTTAAATAGCCAAAAAGCCACTTTTTTTCAAATGGAAAGTTCCTTCTTCTTTCTGCTGAATTTAATTCATTAAATTTCATACTGAGGCAAAGGTCAGTGTCAAGCCTTTCCAACAATGAAACTAAGTGATAAAAGGATCTGTAAAATTATTATCAAAAACTGCCCTAGTCAGCAGCAAATCTAGGTCTGATAGCTTGGGAGAGACCAACAATCGGCCCTAGAGGTGATTAACCAGTTTTGTCCAATTGATGATTCTTAGTCTCTAAAGAGAGAATTGGTGTTGTAGGCTCATGGTCCGGAATGGCAGTAATCATGGGCTTAGTTCTGCATTTTTCAAGGTGAAAGAATCTAAATATTCTGCACCTGGTCATTTCTTGCATTATTTTTGTGCTGGACTACCGAAAGTTCACTCCTGAAATAATTTTTAGTTGGATTTTCAGGATCTTGGTGCACAGAGCAAATTTACACAAGAGTTACCCTATGCATTCCATCGCTTATCAAGTAAGTTAACGTCAAGCACAGAGCTGACTTCTTGATACTTCTTGATACTTCACTGTCTTTCGATTTATCTTCTTCCAGCCACTGCATGACAAAGCAGGTGATTAAAATAGTTCTTGGCTAAATGCCCCAAGGATGTTCATAGAATTCTATTCTGATTTATTTTACTTGAGAAGTGAAATTTTAAAGAGAAGTAATCCTACAGTCCATACCATACCACTGCCCCTATGTCTGTAACGCAGTTACTCTTCAGAAGAGTTAAGTGAAATTTAGGTATTGTACATGATGGGAGAAAACAGGCTATGTTTTGGGATTCCTGTCACCAGTTTGAACTCTCCTCTTGTTCAAACTTTGATTTTTGAGCTCTTCTCTTTTTTCCTCTGGCTTTCTTTTCAACTTGTTTCTCTACAACTTACATTGCTGCTTTCTACTTTTACTGTAGCCTCATCCGTGTGGTATTTATGTCTTTAATAGTAATTTATCCTCCTGAAGACCTCTGTATTTTTTCCTAGCTCTTGCACCTGCTTGGTTTCTAGTTGTTAAACATATATCACATAGAAAATTCTAATTTTCCTCTTGTTCACAAATGAATACACAATGTAAATCTGACAGGCCATCTTGTTTAAGAAAACATTGCATAGAAAGGCCATTAAAAAAACATATCTTGATGGCATAACTGGAACAAGGATTATTTCTACTTTACCACATACAGTTCCTTAAGGTCATAAAATATTAAGGGATACAGAATACTGCTATTTGTGCAGGGTGTTATTGATCGTGAGGTGGGGGACCAGCACTTTTCAGACACCCTAGGATATGAAGGGCCACAGATCTAGCAATATGCAGAGTACATATTTAGATTTGTTAAATACAAACAGCATGCTGAGATGGCCTGTGGATTCAAATGCTTCATCTCCCTTAATGTAATTTCCCCTCTGCTCTTCACTGGTGTCAAATACTGCCTTTTGAGAGGCTGTTATTCTAGAGCATACAAAGGTCCAGGACACCTGGACCTTACAATGCATTGCTTATAAAAACAGGAAGTGAGAAAGGGTAACAATGATTTTGAAGTAAGAGAAAATAATTATTTGATACATGGTATTAATATAAAAGCTCTTTCAAATCAACTTCTGAATCTACCACCTAAGTTTGTGACACACTAAATGGGACATACTGTGTTGTAACTAGTAAAAGTCACTCAGCAGGGATTCCCCTGTATTAATGGGCCTCCAACCTGCAGCATCAGGGCACAGAAACTTAGTTAGACTATAGCAAAGCAATCTGCTGAGAAATCAATTTGGTTTTGCTGTGTTCCTTTGTAAGTCCAACATGCCACCCTTTTCCTCAGTTTTGTCAAGCAGAAGGACAGATAATTCAAGATACATTTGTCTTTGAAGAAAGGAATCCACAGTTATTTGCACAGATATTTGTATCTGTTATACACAGATATTTGTAGCTGATTTAGCCCCCACAAACCAAATTATAAATATATTTTTCAAGTTCTGAAATAGTTTTGTGGTGTGCCTCCTTCCTTCATTGTCTGATGGCTGATTGAACAACACAGTAATAATAACAACAGTATTCCTTCCTATCTGCAGGACAGGTTGAGAGTATGCAAGATAAAAAAAATATTTAATTTATAAATATAAATTAGCCCTTCCAGTATAACAAAATAAAAAAGCTAACCCTTTTAATGATTCTAGCATACACATTCTGATTTTTTATATTTCTGTTGCCTTTCCTTCCCCCTAGCAAAAGAGAAAAGTGAAACATAAATTGCAAGGAAGACAGCAAAGGTGCTTGCACTTAGTTGAGACATAAATATTCAAAACATCACACAGAAAGGAAATCTGAGCAGTTATCAAACAAGCCTAACTGAACATTTTGTAAGACAAACTCTTCGTAATTACATCTAAAGCTATTCAAAAAGGTTTGACTGTTTCTGGGGTTTAGTAGATCCTGCATTATTTCATTTTTTAATAACAATGCAGCAAATAAACTTTTCTCTATCACCCTTTTCTCTCACTTAAATATTGCTCTATGCAGTATACGGAGAGTCATTGTGAAATAATTTTAAAGTCGGAGACATATTATCCTTTTAAATTTAGGCTGACTAATAACATCCTTCAATCCTACCCTAGGGCAAAACAAACAAACAAGAAAGAAAACACACTGGTGAACTGTATAGCATGCTTCCCTCACTTTTACATAGCCCCTAAACCCATTTTTACCTGTTTTTAGAATCAATCAAACCTGTGTTATTTTCATTGAAATTGAATGCTTCTAACAAAAAATAACAACCCCACCCCCCCAAAAAAAACCCCAAGCAAAACAAAAATGAAGGAAAAAAAAAAAAGAAAAAAAAAACCACCACCAAAAAATTGGACCAAAACACCAAAATCAAGCAAGCAAAAAACCCCAAGAAAAGCAGTTGAAGAATAATTGGTTCCTACCACTTCTATTCTCCAAAAATTACTAAAAAATATATCTGCTAAATATTTTTAAAATGTTTAGATTTGTGTTGAGGTACATATAAGTATATAATAAAATATCATTTAAAAAACTATTAAAGTCCTGTGACACTGTTTTGTGAGCTGAAAATGCACTGTTAGGTGATTAATGGGAGCCCAGGATTTGAAGTTCAGTACAGCAAATGGTAGATGAAGGTGGTTTTGAAAAGATGGTTAGGAAAAGAGAAAAGGTGGTGAGGAAAAGTGAAAGAGGGAAAGGAGGTGGAAATTTCTCTGTGAGCCTGCTGATCACTCTGAAACAAGTTTTATGTAACATTTATACAGTTTCATTTGAAGTACAAAGTGCATAGCAATAAACCCAAGGTTTAGATCTTTATGGATCTAAGCTACACATGTTTGGAATGGTGTTTATAACAAGTTGCAGTTATAAAAGGTTCACTGTAATTAGTCTTAAGTGTTTTCATTTTCTGGCTTCTTCAAAAGTAATCATTAAATTTATTCTCTTGGATAACTCTTTGTTAGGAAAAATGCATGTATTATTTACACATGAATTTAAAATCCTGAAGAAGCTGCACAAGATGTGGTACCCATTCTTGGTACTGCCTCCTGCTACCCATATTTTTACTGTCACTTCCTGCATTATGCTACTGAAAGCTGTTTGCTGGAGCATAGGATACTGAGTCTTGCCAAAACAAAGAATATATAAGAAAGTTGCGGTACTTTATATGGCCACAGACCACAATAACAGGCATCACGGACAAGCTATACTCAACAAATACCAAAGGCTGTATTTAATAATAGGAATCAAAGAAAACAGTGGGTAGTGAGCAGTTTGCTACTTCCACATAATATAGGTGAAGGAGATATTCTTTAAATACATAAGGAAGAGATTATTTTCAGGAAGCATTTCAGCAGAATGCTAAAGGATATGCTTTAACATACTTGTCAAGAATGGCTTCTTTTTCACAAATTTTGTTAATCTGTTAAGAGAATACTAGTAGAGGAATCATGATGATGAGAATGAAATCCCAGTGCCAATCCAAAATCTACTTGCAGATGTTGATTAATCTGTTAAAGACAGAATTGAATTATAAAAATACATATAACTCTCACAATCTCTAGATGGTGGTTATGTTCACCATCAATTCACCTATCATAATGGTTTAGTGTGCTGATCCATAATTTTTCCAAAAAAATTACTCTTTAGATTTTGTTATGGTGAGGCATCCCAGGAAGCCACGGCAACCTCTTCCACCCTCACATGGATGCTCTATGCCTGGAAGTGTTCAAGGCCAGGCTGGATGCAGCTCTGAGCAACCTGGTCTAGTGATAAGTGTCCTTGTCCATAGCAGAGGGGTTGGAACAAATTGATCTTTGTGGGCCCTTCCAACCCAGGTCATTCTATGATCCTATGATGATCAGCAGAAATTCTGCTGGCCTAGGAGGCTGATGGATAACTAAGATTTGAAAAGACATGACAGTACAAAAGAAGGTATCTCTTGCATCTGTTTTTCTCTTCAAGGTGTTTAGGAAATAAAGATTTTCATGAAAAAGGACACATGATTTGTTTCAGAATGGAGTTTAAGTAATTGATAGATATTTGAAACTGTTTGCCAAATATTTTGTAATGGTCAATCAAGTGAAATACTTAAATGATTTTTTTTCCAAAAAGCTTTGAAAANCTAACCCTATCTTTGCCTGAAAGCCCCTTCATTTCAAAATTATAATAATTCGGAGGGAAGGGGGTTGCATTTTTCCATTTCAGGGGAGGCTCCTGCCCTCCTGGACAGACACCTGTCTTTCAAACCAAGACAAAAATAAATTAGAAAGCAACACTATACCTTTGTGTTAATTAATAGGATGATTTTTGAATGTGGGTGCAGTTCTGTTAGCACTTTCTTGTCCTGCCCTGCAAAAGAAAACAGAGCTGGTAAAGGCAGATCAGCCACTCCAAAACTCATTGAGAGTGATTTAGATGAATAGTTATAATTCTTGACTTGTAATGTAGAGAAGATATTGTTATTCTGAGGTGATATTTGATGAAATCATGTCCAAATTTTTGGGAAGGAGGAAAGGGTCAAGGGCACTATATTGCAAAACTTGGAAAATCTTAGTGATTTCAAAAAGTTAATTAAAAAAATAAACAAATAAACAGAATGCAGGATGTGGAACCTATAAAACTTTTCAACACAAATCAGATGCAGCTATATTTATGTTCAGCTTAAAGCAAGGAAAAGGTCATCCTCAGAGACATTGCATTAATCAGATAAAATCATCTGTGTCACAAAAATCTGTAAACTGCTGCAAAATAAGAGAAGTGCACTGATAGCTTAGTACTCTTTGCTAACTTTTCGTGGTAAGGAGTTTATTTTCCATTTATTTATTTATTTATTTAGAATAACAGTTACTGGTTGCTAATTAATATAAATATAATTTTTTTTTATTTCTACAACCTCCACAAATATATAATATACTATATATGATTCATAAAATACATATTATTTATAGAAAACAAAAATATGTATGTTTTTAAAGAGGTCTTTAAAAATATTTCTTAGGGAATGGTCCTTTAGTGCATGTATTACAAATACGTAAGTTGTGCACAGCTTGAAAAATAAACCAGCTTATTTTTTCGTGCTGATTTTGGTGTGCCAAATAGAAAAGTGTGGGGTTTTTTTCTCTTTTGAATAATCCTTTAACTACTTTTGCTGTCAGTGATTCATCATATTTTAATTTGATTATGTGTTTCACAGTGTCTTGGCTATAATCTTCAGGTCATGTCAAAAAAGGCAGCAACTTAATTCTAAATATGGTCAGGATAAAGACAAAAAAGTGACCAGTCCAACGCTCTGCCTGGATCACAATGCTGAAATCTTAGTAAGTTTTCTTGCATCATTCAAAGGCTAAAAATGCTGACAGCATGAAATGAAAAATTTGCTTGAATTTAAATAGCCTCTGAATCTGCAGGATCCTATCAGACTCTTTGTGCTAATGTAATGCCTGGGAAACCATTGTCTGGCAGAAGCTGAGGTAATTTCTACAACACTTCCTTGTCCCTCTGCAATAAAAAAGTCTACTTCCCAGCAGATTTTTTACACTTTCTAATTTGGCTACTAAATGGGAAAAGTCTATTCCAAAATGCTGCAAACTAAAGGGAACATATGTATACATGTTTTCACTTTTTCTCCGTAGGATTAACTCCTATTAACCTTTGCACATGTAAGAAAATAGTTTTTTAAAAAATGTATATGCTAAGTACCTATTCAGAAAAAAGTTATTTCATGTTACTTAAATACACACCTACTGTACTGCTTATGACTCAAAAGATTATTTCAAAATGTAAAATCTTATGACGTTTAGACTAAATGGATTTAAAAATGAAAAAGTACACTCAGGTAAGAGCATGGATGCTTTAGCATTAAAGCTGTTCATAATTTTGGTAAACTCAAAAGAAAATTCACAAAAGAGTTAAAACTATAAATATATAAAACTGAAGTATGTTTTTCCTACAGGAATGTAATGACAATAAATATTATAGTTACATTATTTTTTTCTGGAAGTCACAGTGTAACTGCTTCATCACTTTGAGTCAGTGATTCAGTGACTGATAAATCCCTTGAAATTCTTCTGTACGCTTCTTCTATTTTAGATCCATACCTTCCACATATAGAAAAACTATTTTAACATGCATTGAAATAAATATTACTGAAAAATAAATATAAAAACAAATGCAAAACTAGGAAGCACATTCTCTGTCTGTCAGAATAGCACTCCAGTTAGCAAATTAACATTCCATCTGTACTTAGCATAGAAATAAGATGTTTAGCAGAGAGAAATTGAAAGACACTTTGTGTACAAAGATCCAGAACTTAGAGTTTAAGTTTGGTGCATTAAAGTGAGTAATTCTCTGGATTTGGGAATAACATTCATTTTCTCCCATGAAATATTTAACACTGTGACAGCCATGTCAGGAGGTAAAGGTAGAATGGGTATAAAATGTAGTCCAAGGCTTTTACAGGTTTAGTAAAGATTCCATTTTTTTGTCCACAGAAGAAGATAATTACTCTTGGCTGTTTTTAAAATAACAATTTCTTCAATTTAGGTTTTCCAAAAATATTGAGAATGCAAATCGACTTGAAAAATCATAAAAAGTGTGAGTCAGATAATTCTATTTTTTCCTTTCATGTTTAATTTTTTTCCAATAATTTTCTACATTTAATCAAAATGAGTGTACTTATTTGCTGTGTATGTTTGAGACATCTCTCATTCAGTTGCCCCTGTTATGAACAAGTTATGGTGAACTAGAAAAACAGATACACCTTAAAAATAGTAAATGATTGCATGCATTCTGGTTTTATTGCCATAAGGTGATAGATCAGTACATACCCATTTGGTATATAAAATGCATAATTTTTGAGAGCTTTCTGTATCATCGCACTTTATTTGAAAACCTGACAGGAGATACATGCTGATCTGAAAGGCCAAAGTGGAAGGCTTGCAAAAAACAAGATGGCTTTCTACATAAGCTTTTAGTGAATAAATTATACTGAGGAAAATGAACCTCAGAATTTCTGAGTTTTAAGCAACATAAAACCTGTGTTTTATTAATTGCTTATGACAAATAGCCCTCTTCCTCCCTTCCTCACAGTTTCCCACAGAGAGATGTCTTTAGACTGCACTGTGCAGCATGCACTGTCTAAAGAAAACAGAGAGAAATATAGAGAAGGGGGCTGGCAGCAAATGGAACCCAGGCTGTTGACATCCTCACACTAAAAGAGCAAATTAAAAATTCTTTTTAGAAGACTTTTAGTTTTCTTTTAGAAAAGAAAAGCTTAAAGGCTGCATTTTGTGGTACTGATGATGTTAAATGGTTGGTTTTTGTCAGCTCAATGGCAATTTCATAAATTAGCACAGCAACCAATCTACAAAAGTCAGCAACGCTGACTGGCTATAAAATATCAGTGTGGGCATGTTCATAATATGCTTCCAAGCTCAGAGACAAACACTATTCAGACAAGAGTTTCTGGGCCATTCTTCATGTAGCTGCAGAAGTTGACATATCTCATTAAATAACATTATATCTAACTACAGTTGGACATGGACATAGATGAAAATTAGGATATTTATAATATATACAGCCAGAACATTTTCCATCGATTATAGAAAGAACATAATGGGATGGAGGAGAGGAGGGATTGAGGGAGAGAGGGAAAGAAGCCAAACAGAACATACTTTCTCTTCGGTCATTCTATGTCATTTTCTTTTTTTATAAAGTTGTCCAGTCTTCTTTTGATCCTATATGAACTCTCAGTCCTTGCAGAAGAGGTTTTTTTCTTGTTTGGTGTTCATTTATTTTATTCAGCTTCCAGTCTGTTATTATACTCCTCATTACTTTTTATGCAGAGCTACACTATAGCTGCTCTCTCTGTATTCACACACCTTAATATAATGCCTGCTTATGAAAGTGTATTTCGTTCCTTCTGACCACTTCTCCAATTTTCCAAAGCCATTTTCAATGATAATGTTGTCCTGCAATGGTCTTGCACCCTCTTCATATTAGTAACTCCTCTAAATCTGTTAGACATGCCTCTATTTCATCTTCTATTTCATTCTTTGAAAACCATGAATATAGATGGGCATTTGAGTCAAAAAGTTTGCACTCACCTTAACAGTTATTTCATCTAGACCCAGTTTCTACAGCTCCCTTATAAGAATGCCATCTCAAAAGAATATTAAACATCTGCTGCTTTTCTTCTTTCTTCATGGCTTCTTTGCATACTTATCTCTGAGGATGCTGCCTTGGAAAGAAATTAAACTGATTTGATAGATTTTGTTCATAACATATGCATGCTAGCTAGTTACTTGTCATCTCTTTGATATCTTCTAAGACCTTATAAACAGTTTGACTATTAGTTCAGCAACACATTTGCCCTTTCCTAGCTTCAGTGATGACAGAGATAAATTGTGAAATGTGGAATGTTTTGAAATGAAAAATTCTCTGATTTGAGATCATGCTGTTGTAAGACTTTCTTTTCAATTGTCTTCTCTAAGGTTTGGACTTGCCTCAGCCAACAGTACCCTGGGCAACATCTGTGATTTAATTTCTTAGGTCTTGTTATATTCTAAGACACTGACCACTTTTAATGGATTCAGTCTGAAATCATAAAAAGTCAGAGACAGACAGAAAATGAGCAAATACAAAACTGTCTCCAACCCAGAAAGTTCTAACACTTTCCTCCCTTTATAGTAATAGAATCATAGAATGGTTTGGGTTGGAAGAGACCTTAAAGATCATCTAGTTCCAATTCCCCTGCCATGAACAGAGACCCCTTGCAGCAGACCAGGCTGTTCAAACCCCCATCCAACATGGCCTTAAACATTTCCAGGGATGGGGCATCCACAACTTCTCTGTGAAACCTGTTCCAGTGCCCCACCACCTGCACAGCAAGGATATTTTTCCTAATGTCTAATCTAAATCTACTCTTATACAGTTTGAATCCAATCCCCCTTGTCCTGTCAATACATGCTCTTGTACATAGTCTCTCTCCATCTTTCTTGTAGACTCCTTTCAGATACTGGAAGGTCACAGTTCTCATGAGACATTAAATGTTGCCACAGTTTTCAGGAGACTGCTAATTGAAAAAAAAAAAAAACAAAACAAAACATAAAACCACATCTTATTGCATGAGCAGCATCATGCTTGAAATCTCAAGAAACTGCAAATAGAAAAAAATCATAGTACAGTGACTAAAAACTTACTATTCTCCAGGAGCACTTTTAACTGACATAAAACTGTTTAAAATTAATGAAAGGTAGATACTGCTGGCTGTAATTGCATTGCCACCCAATTAGAACACAAATTTGAAATCTTTTGAAAATCAAAATAAATTTTGTAAAAACTTAAGTACAAAACACATTTAAGAATTAAAAAAAAAGGAAAATAATTTTAAATTAATGGTGACAGACTAGCAGAGAAAACAGTCAAAGCATCAATACATTCAATAAAGACAGATATGAATCTCAGACGTAGGAAGTATATCTAAAATAAGGAAAGGTTCAGGTAGAAACTCAGGGTCACCCATTCTGCCTCCATTTTGATTTTAAAACACATAAAGTATTGCATTAAAGTTTTATTCACCACAAGGACAAAAAAGAAAAGAGCTCACAGGAGAATAGCACAGGTTTAATTCCAAGGCACTGTTCTTAATAGCCTATAGAATTGGTAGAGAAGACATGCTATATCTCATTAAAATTTGTCTTGCAATATTTATTGACTGTGGAAAAAATTTACCCCTACACATAGTAAAAGCTATGACAGCTCAAGCATGCTCTTCAGAATAGTCAAAGGCTAAGAAAGTATGCAGTACACATTCCCCTATTCTATTCTCCAGATCAGGCTTTACCTGCTGATTATTGATCTAGCTTTACTTGGGATTACCATTATTGTATTGCTAAAGCAGTAAAATCTAAACCTAAACTAAAAAAAAATCAAACTGTAAAACTAAGCTGTTTTTTATCTGAACATTTTATGGCAGAGTGATGCATCACAGTGTTCATTTTCAAAATATACTCTAGGTCAGATTTTTTCAAAATATCCCTTTTCCCTTACAGGAGTTTCTTATGAAATTGTCGAAGATTGAGTTCAGGTATTTTATTTTTTTCAAGTACTGGCTTATTATTACAAAAAGTAATTAATTACAAACTGTGAAAAATGCAAATGAATCTTTTTTTTAAGATAACAATAGGCTGGAAGAAAGAAAGATTTGGAGGGCAACTTATATTCTCCTTGCTCTAAAATTTTCTGTGGCAAAGCAGATAGAAATCAATTTTCTGAAAATGTTACAGCAGCTAATGGAAAGTAATGTAAAATACTGTACTTGTACTTTTTTTTCATCTGAGAATTGTTATGAACCATTTGGCAGGTGTTGGTAGCTGCAACAGACTGTTAAGCTAATCAAAGCATTAGAGGAATATCCCTCCCAATAGAATCAAGAACTGCAAAAAAGTCCATATTAAAATATATGGTCACTGAAAAATATTTATACTTAGTCTTTTTTCTTTTTCTGAATTTAAAGTATAACAAAAAAAAAAAAATCACAACCCAAATACATTTCTAATTCCTTTTGCACTGAAAATGTCAAAGCAAAATTGACATTTTTACTTTTTTTTCAAAAAACAGACAGTTTTGATGGAGTGTTTTTTCAGACACGGAGCATGATGAATTCTGTATACATTCATGAATAGCTCTAACTGACAAAGTCTGATTCTATTTTTCTATGGAAAAAAAAGAAAAATAAAACATTCCATCTTGATTCATGTTTGAGATTTCTGTTAGTGCCTATTTAAAGACTTTTGCTTTTTCCATCTGTATGTGCATTATCTAGTTATGCATATTAATATTATATATATTAAAGGGTCTAATGTGTGAGTATCTACTGCAGTTCACGATGTCTCCCATTTCTGAGAAGCTAAAGAATGTGATTAACAAGTAATAAGCAAGCACATCAACAAAACACTTCAAGAATATAAAGGATCAGTGACAAAATGACAGGAAAGCTATAATTCAGAGCATTATCTCCATCCCAATATTTGAAAAACAATAAAGGAGCAAGAACTATTATTTCCGGTCAGAATCAGGGGTAAATAAAAAGTGCAAAATCTTAAAGGAATACCAACAAGAGGATCACACTGAATAGATCCTAACTAGTTGAAATAACTTCAGTTAAAAGATAAGTTGAGACAACTAGGTTGAACTGGATTTGCCAACACTTGCAAACCCCATAAAAGTTAGGCAAGAGGAAATGTGCACTCAAGCATTTTTTTCTTTTCTTGCTTGTTTGTTTCATCCATTATGAACCCTTGGGGTGCATAAATAATACTTTGTTTGAAGAAGTTATGTTTGAAATCACTTTAATCATTCTCTGTCATAGGCCCCCATAGGAAAAAATGTCTCTCAGGTTTATAGAGTAAACAGGCGATTAGAGTCCTAATATTCTGTCTGAGGGGTAAAGTCATGTAGTTTCTCCTCACTGAAAAGTTAACAAACAGTACCTATAGCAACAGTTAATGAAAGGAGTAAAATAAAGCACCTAAACTAGAAGCAGCCACAAATAGGTTAAAGAAAAAATGAAATAAAAACAATGAGATGAAAAATGCCTTGCTCCATAGGCAGCTATATTTAGTAATGAAATAAACCTGTATTCAACACAGCACATGAGAACAATAAACCAGACACAACGCAATTTCATTGCAGATTGAGGTAATGCTGAAGAATAATATTTGGGACAACAGATATTTTGCTGATGACCTAATTACAAAATCAATATTACGTCTGATACCACTGCAAGATCTTTTTTAAAAGCCACAAGAAAGAAACAAAACAATTTATTTTGGGATCAGAATACATAAAACCCCACACAGTTTCCACTATGCTAAACAAACAAGAGAGGTTGTCTAAATATCTGGATCCCAGAATTTATGTGGGATTGGGAACACAGACAGCCATATCCTGGACTACATCAAAAGAATTGTGATCAGCAGGTCAAGGGAGATTCTGGCTTTGGTGAAACCCCATCAGAGTACTGCATTAAGCTCTGAGGCACCCAACAGAGGAAATATGTGGACCTACTGGAGTGGGTTCAGAGAAGGGCCACAAAGATGATCCGAAGACTGTAGCATCTCTCCTTGGAAGACAGGCTGACGGAATTGCAGTTGTCCAGCCTGGAGAGGGAGAGGTTCCAGGGAACCTTACAACAGCCTTCCAGTACCTAATTGGGGCCTACAAGGCAGCTGGAGTGGGACTTTTCACAAGGGTGTGTAGTGACAGCACAACAGGGAATGGCTTCAAACTGAAAGAGAGTAGGTTATTGGAATAGATATTGGGAAAAAATTCTTTTTGTGAGGGTGGCGAGGCACTGGAACAGGAAGCTCTTTTGACTGGCCAGTTAAAAGCAACAAATGATAGCTTGAAAAAGAATCACCATTCTCACAGATGATGGGTAAGTCTATATCAAGGTTTTAGTTCACTTAAGTTCTACAGAGTATAAATAAGAATGGGTTGTGGTGCAGCAATTTCTGCAGTCTGCTCTAAAAATCTATTCTTTCCTTTAGGACACAAGAGGAAAAAATGAAAGTGCTCTAAATACTAGAGCAAAGTATCTCATAAATTTTTCACATTGTGAGCTACTGCATTTGGATTATCTAACTTGTCAGGTGGAGAAAACAGAGGAGCTGAATATAAATTTAAAAGTATGTCAAAAGTAATTGATTTCTGATTTTCATAGAACAAATAATGACAAAACGTGTATGTGTTTTTCAGAACTATCTCACTAGACACTGAATAAAGTAGGTAGACGTTAAATAGAAGTGAGGAGATTTCAATAATATAAAGAAAAATTAAGAAGAAACGAACATCATAGAATACCATCTTCTCTGTAAGCTCCAGGGCGAGCTCTCCAGTGGGAGCTCTCCAGTACCAAAGACTTGTTGAAAGCTGTGGTGGGTTGATCCTGGCTGTGCACAAGGTGCCCACCAAAGCCACTCTGTCACTCCTCAGCTAAACAGGGGAGGGAAAATAGAACAAAAGTCTTGTGATTTGAGATAAGAGTTGAGAGATCACTCAGGAATTGCTATTGCAGTCAAAACAGACTTGGTTTTAAGTGTTATTGCTGGTCAAATAAGAGTTGCAAAATGAGAACTAAGAAAAAATACGAAAAGCCTTCCCTTCCCTTCCCTTCCCTTCCCTTCCCTTCCCTTCCCTTCCCTTCCCTT